>JANHZU010009150.1:288965-300919 GCA_032468055.1 Acrochordus granulatus | reverse complement strand
ACTGGCAGAGCTCTAATCTTCTTTCAGAGCACACAAGCCCTCCAACCACAGCAAGGTGGTGCCTCACCGGGGGGGCTTGTGTGATACAGTAAGAATATTTAACTATTCTCTGGAGTCAGTAGATGTCTATGCAAAGGACTGCTTTGCATCTCTGTAATGGAGACTTTAAGGGCCTGGAGGAGGAAAAAGAAGCTGCAACTCAATCTTAACAAGATGGAATGTTTATGGGTTTTTGGCCCCTTAGGGACAGGTGAGTTGACATCTCTGACTCTTAGGTAATATTCCCCTGGACAAATTTGGGAGTTCTGCAAAATTTGTGGGTTCTTCTGAATTCATGACTCCTGTTAGAAGAGCAGGTATCAGCCACGCACAGGAGAGCCTTTGCACAAACTCATCTTGGGTACCAATTACACCCTTTGATGAACCAGGAGGCCTTGCTCAGGTCACTTATGCCTTAGTCACCTCCCAATTGTATTTCTGCAATGCAGTCTATATGGGGCTACTCTTGAACATCAACTAGAAGCTGAAACAGAATGCAGTGGCATGCACAGTTCTTGGTACTCTGCAGTTCACCCAAGTTACACAAATATTGTGTGAACTGAACTGATTCCCATTTGCTTTCCAAGCACAATTGGAGGTGCTGATTATTATCAAAAACATCTGTTATTCTGAGCCATCTAGAATCATTACATGAGATAGGCAGCCATGTACGTTTTATGAATGAATGAATGACACCCTATATTTAGGTAAATTCTTAGTAAATTTGATCAAAAAGCGCATCTTTAGAAAGGAAAACATCTGAGATATTTGGCAAATGCCTTTGAAACACAACTCCCTTTGTTCTCTTGAGATATATACCCATAGAGAAGTACGGGTTATCTTATTATTTGTCTTGAGATAAATTCCCTTTGACTTTTTATTAATAGAAAGGTGAGGGCATTTAACTCCTAAATCACTGGTTAAGCTGGATGGTAGTGATGGCAGGAAGAGAATTGTGTGGAGCAAATCCTGAGAAAACTTCTCTGTTGCATTATCCCTATGACTGGGTTCCCTGAGTATCCTTTAAATACAACAGACTCTTCTTCTCAAGTGTGCAAATATGTGGGAGTGACAGATGCTGGTAGTGATAAACTTTTCATAAATTATTATTCTTTTCTTCCATTCACTGATGTCCAGTTCTTGGACACTGCCTGGACAAGTCCCTGCATATTTCTTGGCAAAGTTTTTCAGATGTGGTTTGCAATTGCTTCCTTCCTAGGGCTGAGAGAAAGTGACTGGCCCAAGATTACCTAGCTGGTTTTGTGCCCAAGGCAGGGCCAGAACTCATGGTTTTCCAATTTCTAGCCTGATGCCTTAATCACTACACCAAACCGAGTCTCTATAAATTATAAATGTGATGTAATGTATTGATCAAGCTTTAGCACTGTTTTAGGAAGGTTTTGATCTTCTTGTAGTATAAGCTCTATTATTCTTTTAAAGTCTTTTCTCCTCTGTGCTATCTGTTTATCATATTGCATTAACATAACATGTAATTTTGAAACACTTGTAAGGTAATTTATCATAGAAACTAATACTACTGCATTTTGGGAACTTCTTTCACCAAACAAAATTGCTCTAATGAACAGTAAATAGCTGTAGATGCAATTCCAACTCTTTCTATTACAAAGAGAAACAGTCCCTTCCAAGGCAAATGTGAGAAAGAGTCCTGACCCTTTAATTTGGAGATATTGATTCATTTACAGTTTTAGTTATAGATTTATTTCTCTTTGTATTTTTATGGGCTAGTTGTGTTTTATTTATTAGGTATTTGTACATTAGAGGATCATTGGGCCTTTAGTCTGCAATATTATTTTCTGTTTTAAAATCAAATTCCACGAATGACTTACAGCACTGAAAATTATCTACTTGTGCCTGGACAAGGACACCTTTTATATTGCCTCAATGATGGTTGAGAGATATTCCAAAACACAGTAAATCCTAACTGGGGAATGGGCCTGTATCTCTCTTGAGTATTATTTGCACAGTTCCTTAGGAATTTAACTTTATTTGTTGCTTGAAACATTTGAATCATCTTTAAAAGACATTAAATGATAAAGTCACATAATGATTGAGAAAACCTCCCATCCCACCCCTCCTCAAAAATACTGGTGATGGTATAAGAGAGAACCATGTCTTGTGATACACACTTTTCTTCTCTTTCTGATTCCAGTATATAAATGTGTAATGTTCTGAAACATTTCAAAAACCATCCAGAATTTCCAGAGTCAGCAGCCTAACAAAAATAAACATATATGTCTGTTAAAGCTGAGCAATTGAAAGAGGCTAATTCTAATTATTGTTGTTTCTATGGAAAGAGGATTACCATGTTTGCCATGTTTTGTGCTACTTATTTTGAAAAAATAATTGTTTAAAAGAATGTATATACAGTATATTTCTACACTAGAAGGGTCTTTTATGTGTTATTTTGGCTCTTTTAATGATTTTGGCTCTTCTGGTAATGTGTAATGCTTCGTTTATATAGAAAGGAAAGAAAAAATAAGTCTCATTTCTCAGTATGTGTATTTTTCTTTCACACTGTTTTAGAAATGTTTAAGCAAAGCTGGTTGTCTCATTAGGGACTTATTTTGGCTGCCAGGAATAAGTGGGATATAGCAGAAGAACTCCACTCTGAAATGCAAAGTTTTTGTTTTCTAGTTTGAGTTTCATACTGCCTGTTTCTACTACACCGAAGAATAAAAATTAAGAACATTGCTAGGTTTGGAGACTCTTACATATCATTATTGAAGAACTGTTGCTGAAAGTAAAGGAAGAAATACCAAACATTTAAAAGTGACCTGGGTAATTGTATGAAATGTCATTAAAACTGATAGAGCAAGCTGATGGTGCAAATTCCTGCTTCACTGAATTTTGTGCAGCAAATACTATTATTCTTGGCATACAGCTTTTTCAAAAGATTATTTTAATTTGGCTTCAGGGATTGGTGTAAACAAATCAACAAAATATAATGGGATTTTTATGTATTTTAGCAATAATTTTATATTTGAAAAAATAGGCTTAGAAGAGATTTCGATTTTCCAATAGAAAGTGGGAATGGGAACCGATTAGATTAGTTAGGGAAGGGGCAATAGGGAAAAGACCCTATTGTATACAATACTCTCTACCTTCTTGATTCCATCCATATATGATAGAGATAGCACATAGAGCTGCAAAATAGATGAAGAACAGGTTGGTGTTGTAATGAAAATCTGAACATAAATTCAGATTTTTTTTTCTGAGAATGAAGAGGGGAACTATGTGCCAAAGGAAAACCTTAAGGCCAGTGAAGAAAACCTGTTTTTTATTTTCCTGAAATGTTGCTAATTGCTAATGTCTGTTATTAAGAAAAAGGAATGTTATCAACCAAGAAGAGAAAGGAGTATCAAAAGAGAACAGGGCTACAGATCCAACTGCTTTTGAGGAGGACATGTGGAAATTGAATTGAATTATACTGAATATTAATTGTTAATGTATGGGAGGAATTGAGAGATATGAGTGCAAGCATGTGGGGGTATTGGCTAGTTCATTTACAATATTTGTGATGGTTTTCAATTGGTTGAAAAGCCAATATTGATGCCCAGAGTATCTTCAGAAATCAAAGGTTAATTATGATGTTATGCAGAATGTGAATTTGAAAGAAATTTCACTAACCCTTAAAAAATTCCAGGACTTCTTAATTTTTTGAAATAACAGTCCTTGTTGAATTTCTGAGGAAAACTAAGTTTTAAGGCCAACAAACAGTCCTCAGTGAACAACCTGAATGAACCAGAGCGGTTAGCCACAGGATTTGACAGTTTATGTCATTGTTCTTTATTATCATTTATTATCATTGTTCTTTATTTATGCTTTTCCTTTTTCATGACAACTATAGTGTTCCTTTTATTTTATTTATTTTATTTCTCCTCACCCATTGTGTGTGTCTATGTGTGTGAATGCCTTAGGGGAAGCATATGATTACTCTGATCTGTTCATGCTGCTTTCCCCAAAATTTATGTTCTCCAGAACCCATAATTCTCACCTAATATGTCCTTTGAAAAAGTTAAAATCTTACATATCTAAAAAGCATCTGATTGAGGAAAGCTGCTTTAAAATATGCTCCATGCAGTCATTACTTTAGAAACTCATATAAGGTGAAGTAGCATTGCCTCCACATTGCTTTCATTATGGACACTTTCACACTATAAAGTACTAACAAATTCAAGATGACTTCATAAGCTGACACTTTTTGGAAATTTATTACATCATGTAATCGGGTACAGAAGTAAAGGTCCTAGATAAAATTTAATTCCATTAAATATAAAACATACATTCCCTCTATAAATTCAAATCATTAGGACCAATCAGTGCTAAATCTAATACTTTTGGTTAAGTTAAAGTGAGACCAACGTCTTTTCTGTTCAATCTAGCGTCTAAGAACAGTTTTGCTGGTGATCTGTTCAGAGCCACCTTGCAACGGGAACCTTTGGTAGCTGCTTGACTTTCCCATCACTCACATTCTTTACTTTGTGTTGTATGTGTGTATATGCAAAAGATTGCAATGTGGTCTTCATATCTTTAGACTACTGCATCACACTCTACATGGGGCTGCCCTTGAGGAGCATTTGGAAACTTCAACTGGTGCAGAATGTGGCTGCGCAAGTACTAAGTAGTGTCAGGTATATGGCTCACATAAAACCATTGCTGCATGTGCTGCACTGGCTACCAGTACGTTTCTGGGTGCAATTCAAGGTGCTGGTTGTTACCTATAAAGCTCTCGATGGCTGGGGACTGGGTTACCTGAGGGACTGCCTCTTTCTAAGAGTTTCTATCCATCCAACTTGATTTCATAGTCTGGGCATGCCAGAAAGTGTTGGCTCGTGGAGAAAAAAAGATGGACTTTCTTGGCAGCAGCACCTGCTCCATGGAATATCCTCTCCACAGAGATTCAAACGGCTCCAACCCTACTAGTCTTTTGTAAGGCTATAAAGACCTATTTATGTTCTTGAGCCTGGGGTGCTGAATGTAATAAGGGCCCCGTTTCTTGGATTTATTGTTAACAGGCCAAATATCTCAACTGCTATATAGATTTATTTTGTAAGTTTACCTTAGATTTTTAATGTTGTTACTGAAATGTTTTATTCTTGGTATTGATATATTTTTTATTGTAAGCCGCCTGGAGTAATTAATTGAGAGGGGCAGTTATAAAAATTGAATGAATGAATGAATGAATGAAGAAATAAATATCTGTTATTAAAAATAGTAACAAACTAACACTTAGATAATGATTGTGGGGGTCCAAAATTGTTTCCTTACTTCCTGAGATCCAACTTACATGAACATCTATCTCAGCATGTGTTGTGCATCTGAAAAATGCTCAATGTGCAACAGAAACATGGGAAGAAGATGGGGAAATAAATAAATATGAAAATACTATAAGTATCGTTCCATTGTACAACACTGTACAAGAACTAGAGCTTGCATAATGCTTCTACATGAAACACTGTCATTATACAATGTGAAAGCCAGCTACAAATTATTATGCTTTATATATTATGCAATTTGTATTATATTATCTTCTCCCTCTGTTAATGTAGAGAATAGCTCACAGGGATGAAAAAAATATTTTGGGGGGAGGAGTTGATTTCATCAGGCATTTTTAAAATCAGAAACATAGATTGTTCAAACTATTCTAAAATATAATGAATAGTTCTAGTTTTAAAAGAGCTCAGAAGCTGTATCAAATGTATTAAACATATCAATTTTATTAAAAGTGGCTTCCAAACAAGCTTTTCTTCTTTCTTCTAGGCTGACAAGAAGGAAAGAGGCAATGGCTTGAATACAGCAATAGATAATATGTGCAAGAAAACAAGAGATCTTCGCAGACAGGTAATCTCCTTAGGGACAAAGTGTGTTAGATTTATGCAGGCAATTAAGGTCGAATTAAACTCCATGGATGAGGATATTAAACAATTACACACAATATAGGAAAAGAATAGTGATATTTGGATAAAAGAGCTGCACATTCAGATATCATTTCTGCTGAGTGATTCTGTCAGATAGGCTAAGAACAAAATGCAATCCCCAGGTATTATTACTTGATTTTTTTGTTCTTAAATAGGAAAATTGGAAAATAGGTTATTATAATTTTCTGCAAAACAGCATTTAATTTGAAAGAATGGAAATATTGATTATAGTTTTTTTGAAATGCTTTATAATTCCTTGTATAGAACCTTTGAAAGCTCTTGAAGATTTGAAAAAGCTGTGGTTCTGCATGAAATATGATATATTAGAATCCCATAGTGAGCATCCATACAGCAAGATCCTGTGTGTAAGAGGCATTCTTAGCTGTAGCATTTACACTCTTGACAAATGCTTGCTTTTGCTACTTGCAGGATTAAATTAAAAATGCATTCTGACTCATGGAATGTCCTTTGGGAGTATCTTTTCCCTTTAACATAATTTTGAAAGCATTTTATTGTTTCCTTTTAGTGTATTAACATTTTCATATCTGCTGCTAAGAAGTAGGAAATAAATATTTCACAGTGAATAATTTAACACAATTGCAATAGTAATAACTTTATTTTAAAGGTTGCTTTTCCTGATGCAACAATCTCACGTAGGCTACTTGCTACTTCTGCCATACATCAGATATTGTAAATTATTCCTTTGTCACTTACCAAGCAGATCACTGCCTTTCAACATAGCAGCATCAAAACATACTGTACCATGAGATCCACATGATTCCCATTGCTGGATTGACTGTCTGCATTAACTTTCCAGCAGAAACAAAGTCCAAACGCCAAGACTTTTCTCTTCGGGTTGATTTTCATTCTTAAGAATTAAGTAAGCAGGGAATAGTTTCATTGTGCTGGGGTGTGTTTTAAGTCTGGCCTGGCATCAAATAGTGATGTGCACAGTATTTAACTTCATGATTACATGTGCATATTTATTGATGGAGAAGCTCAATTATCAGATTTGAACAAAATGCTCAGCCAAAATTACTGATAATTGTGCCCTGTCTCTAATAAACATTGTTCCCATTTATGAGTGTCTACAAGAGGACATAGTGGGTAGAATGAGGAACATACTTGTACATGTGTAAACAGGTATGTGGTGGTTTGACCTTTCTGACTCCCTCAAATGAGGTTCCTCAGTCTTTCCTGCCAGTTCCTCTGAGCAACCTCCATAATCTGGAGAGGAGATATGCCTGATCATTGCCAGCATCATTTTTTTACAGAAAAAAATCCTCTGCACCTTTATTTCTTCTTGTCCTTCTGTAGGGAACAGAGTGGCACAGGATGGTAGTAGGCTAAATTCCATTTTCAGAATGAGTCTATAGGTTTCAAAAGGAGATATAAATGCTATATTAGGTCTTATATAGAGATATAAATGCTATATTAGATGAAGGTTTGGCAAGTCAATTGAGAATTGAAAACAAAAAAGAAAATGGAAAATGTCATCTTTCAGGAACCTCACTCAGTTATCTCCTTGGCATAAATATACATACTGAGACAAGCATAATATAAATAGAGCTAAGAATACAAAAACACAAAATGTGTGTATGTGTATTGCTTCTCTGTATCTTCTCTGGGTTAAAGTGAATTTCTTCCCTGATGGGAGCCATACACTGGAGAGATGCAACCTGGCCAAGATGAGAAACCAAAATGCAGATGATTTTTTTTCCTTCAGAAAAGTCAAGTTTTTTAATGAAACGTTTTGAGAAGAAAAGACTCACATTTTATCAAATCCTGACCCTGATTTCTTGTTATACTAAATCTGAATATAAGAGGAGAGACTAGTTTGGATATCAATATGATGTATTCCATCTAATAAATGTTTGATTACTTTTAAACTCTTCTTTTTGAAAAAACAGTTAAGCAGTAAGGTGAACATTTTGGGTGAATATGCTACAAACTGGATGATAACTGATCAAAAAGAAGAAATGTGGTGAACTTTATTTTTCAGCAGATCCTGGGGGTATAAAAGGGAAGTTGGAGGGCTGTATACATGATTTAGGAATTAGATTGCCCATCTCTGACCTAAAACCATTTGACAATAGTTTGCTCCCTGATGTTGAAGATTATAGTAATCATTTGTAGATTTTTGTTTCCACTTAATTGAAAGATTAATGCTAAACAAATATGTAAAATGATTTTTATTGACAATGATTTCCTTTTTCCAGCTTCGCAAAGCAATAATTGATCATATCTCAGATTCCTTCATGGACACAACTGTGCCACTTCTGGTACTCACTGAAGCTGCTAAAAGTGGGAGAGAAAAAGAAATCAAAGAATATGCTGCAATATTTACAGAGCATGCACAAAGACTTATAGAGGTGAGGCTGATAGAAATATACAGTGTACAAGGGATTAGGAGTTGTATTAATAATTATATATTACTAATATATTTTTTCTTAGCAAGTGTAAGTGGTTTATATATTTTTGTATGGACTAATTTCATTTTTTAAACATTCTTCTGTTTATGTTGCTGTTTTTGTTTTTGTTTGTTGGAATCATATAGTTGTTGTCATTATGAGTTACTTATTGTCTAAGGGCTTTCTAATTACTCTAGCAAATTCATAAACCCCTTGATAGATTCCAACAATTCAAAATTCACTCACCAACAATGCTTTTTTTGTTTGAATCCTAATATGTCTCTCAGATACAAAGGAAATCTAAAAAGCAAATATAGACCACTGCTGATGCCTGACACTGATCTCCATCACAATGGGAAAACCCAACCTAATGCTTTGAATTAGTTGGCCAACTGCATTTAGCTACTGTTTTAATATCAGTGCCCTGATATACTAGTAACTATGGACAATGTGGGAAAATAAATAAAAGCCACACTTATCCAAGTGTAGGCGGGCCATAGAAAGGAGGACTCCCAGAGAAGTCACTTTGTCTAAAGCTACTCAGTTCTTGACCTGGCCTCAAGTTTCAAGTTAATTTATTGCATGATTTCCAATGGTCTATTCCATTCAACGCTGGTCAAAATAAGGAACTGTAAAGCTTCTGGATATGTATCAGCAAGAAATATCTGTACACTGGTGGCCAAAGCATATCAGGCAAAATTCTGAAAGCACTACTTTTCAGCAATGAGCAAACCTTATTGTTCTTTTCCCATTCTATTCTGAACTTCAAAAACTGATTTGCATCTATGGAATTATAGCTGGACAGAAATATATATCAAAATGTATAATTTTATGTGAGGCATAAATCAGATTTTGTTTAGGGAACGCAAATATCAAACTATATTGGAACGAACATTGTGGTGGTATTTTACTTAATATTAATTATTGTACTTCAATTGTTAGCATAATCAGCACAGCAGATTTGTTTAAGGAGTTGAAGAGCATGATCTCACAACATGATGCTAAAGCTTCTTTGTATGGGTGTGTATGTGTAGAAATACAATCAAAACAATCTTGATTTTGGTTCAAGACAATATTTTCCTTTTGATATAAAGATCATTTAGTTGATGGGATCAGTGCAAGCATATGCTCTCCACCTTCTCTCTTTCACAAGCTTTACATAGGAAAACTCCCAGTGGATTATACAATTCATGTTTTATATTAGGATTTACTGAGGAATTAATGAAAATGCATTTGTTGACTCTTTATAATCACCCATGCCTTTATTCTGTACAAACTGCTTTGTGTTAATCATCTTTTTAATGGCCTGAAATAGAAAATAGATCCTATCCAGGTGTCTGAGCAGTTTTGGAATGTACAACATTGCATTAAACATGGAAAGAAAAGGAATTATTCAGTTGATATAAAATAAATGCCATTATTTTAAAGGTGATGTCTATCCATGGAAATGAAGAAGGGTGTTCTTGAAACATGGTTCACAATCATTCATTACTTTCTGGCTATGAGAAAAGTTTGCAGATATGGTAGTCCATAAGCAGAACCATTTTTTGTTTTGTTTTGTTTTCTTCAGACTGGTTTCTCCAGAGAGAGTAGGTAAGGTTCTTACCACTTCCTGGCAGCACTGAATTATGGAGGTTGGTCTAAAATATTGGAAGGAAGGTACTAGAATAGTTTATGTCATGACTTAGATCAGTGTTTTTCAAACTAGGCAAATTTAATATATGTGGACTCCAACTCCCAGAGGTCTGGGAGATTCGAGGAATTGAAATCTACCCATCCTTAAATTGCCAAGTTTGAAAAATGCTAACTTATATTTTAATAGGGTCACCATACCTGGGCTGCACCATTTGTAATGGCCACTAGAAGACAGGAAATAGCATTTTTTAGAAATGTCTTTAATGCCATCTCCTGGTTGCCTAGATTTCCACAGCCCTAATTTTGTTGGGTGGGTTTTAATGATGAATTCTCAGCAACAGCTTGCCTGAGTTATGTGACTGCAGCTGTTGTCAAGCTGCCATTTGAAATGGCATGAGTTATTTTTTAAAACACATAGATCTATTACTCCTGCCCATATCATATAAAATTAAGCTTTTAAAAGTCTGGGAATTTGCTCAAAATTGCTGCATTCCTTCAGACTGTATATTTGATAAAGTGTGTGTTGGTCTTCAGCCTAGCTTGTTAATTTCTCCAGAAAATAAAAAATCAGGACCAAGTATGGAAATGCTTTACTAAGCTGCAAGCCAAGAAATCTGATATTAGTAAATATGGATGAAAACAAAAGTGGGCCAACTAGACATAAAAAATAAAGGCTTTTTTCTGAAAGAAACTAAGATAAAGGTCAAGTGTAGGATGATTTTCGCTGCTACATAAATTTTGACTGGATGGAGAATGAGACGCAACTCATTTATATATAGGAACTCCATACAACTCATTTGTATCCTAATGTTGTGTTATGGACTTTGAGTAAAGAAAAAGAAAGAAATGTCCTTTCTTTATGAGAAATTCAAACGTAAGAGAAAAATCATGACAATTTAGTTTGAATCCAGTATTAGTTATGACATTTGTAAATTTATAGAGAATGGAGTTCCTGAAACAGCCAAGACAGTTTGTGATGAGAAGGCCTGAAACATTTGTCTTTATTTAATAGTATTGTAAAGTATGTTTTGTACAAAAGTCTTGAATTGAAGTTGAGTTCATAAACCATGTGTCTTTAATTGTGCATGTTTGAAAAGTTGGTTTTAAATGTTGGTTTTAAACTATGAGCCCTGATTTTATTTTGTACTGCAAAAACATGTACAAGTAATAGTAGAAACATTATAAACTTCAACAAAATATAAACAACTATATCCCATTTTTTTAAGTTTGTGGTTTTCCCTTTCTTCCTTTGGATGAAAATGCTTTTGCATGCATTTACATTTTCTTTAATTGTAAGGTATAAATAGGTATAAATAGGAAGCTAGCACTTTGGCAAATATTGCTGCTTATATATTTTTATGTACATATGTATTTTCTGCTTTAGCACATTTTTATTTGTTCATTTCATCTTTTATTTCTGTTTTACTGCATATATTACTATTAGGAAGACACTGATATTGCTATTGCTACTATTACTGATTTATCCAACACTGCTACAAACATTATAAAATGTTATATAATACTCATCTGTAGCATTATTCTATATACGGTGATTAGCATATCTTAATGTTAGTTTTATTGTCAAACACCTTTCAACACCCTTTCCACAATGAACAGAATAGTGACAAATATACTTGATCCCTTCAAGAAAATAAGATATCAAGGGAACATTGATTAAAAATGGGCATGATAAAGGACAAAAATGGTAGGGACCTAACAGAAGCAGAAGAGAACAAGAAGAGGTGGCAAGAATACACAGAAGACCTGTACAGTAAGATCTAAATGACCCTGATAACCATGATGGTGTGGTCACTGACCTAGAGCCAGACATTCTGGAGTGTGAAGTCAAGTGGGCCTTTGGAAACATTGCTAACAACAAAGCTAGTGGAGGTGATGATATTCCAGCCGAATTATTTAAAATCCTAAAAGA
>JANHZU010009150.1:197960-209166 GCA_032468055.1 Acrochordus granulatus | reverse complement strand
AGCTTATGATGGGCAGTTTTTGTTCCATTTCTAAACAGTGATATTAAAAATGGAAATCTTTGCATAATTGGTGGCAT
This sequence comes from Acrochordus granulatus, assembly GCA_032468055.1. Taxonomy (NCBI): domain Eukaryota; kingdom Metazoa; phylum Chordata; class Lepidosauria; order Squamata; family Acrochordidae; genus Acrochordus; species Acrochordus granulatus. Next base: position 209,089 of record JANHZU010009150.1, on the reverse strand, counting down.
TAAGAGCTTAGATTTATTCATAGTGAATGATAATGCAGGGGTCGTTCTTTTGCTCTTATTAACAAGATTATTTCAACTTCTCATTTGACTGGTTTAAGTGAATTCAGTAAATCTATATTTAATTAAAGCAAAATAATGATGGCCAGAACTGTAAGTTTATTTTAGAAAAGTTTTTTAATTAGCAAATTTATTTGTAAGTTAAATTAATTGAATAATCAGTTGTTTCCCAACATGGATTTCTTATTCCTGGTACGGCTGGTTCGCACGTAATGGAATATCAAATATACAGTTTCACTCATAATAGTTCAGAAATAAACTTCTTCAGTTTGTGCAACAAAACATGAGGGTTTGAGGAGGAGGTTGCTTTTTTTTACCTTGGCTTGGTGAACTCACCCTATTATGTTATTTGTTTGTAAATGTTTTCCTCTTATCCATGCACCACATGAAGTGAAGTCTAAATTCTTTAAGATGGCATTCTTGGAATTCCAGTAGAAGTGTGTGTATGTCCAACCTTAGCAACTTTAACATTTGTGTACTCCATCTCTCAGACTTTCTCAACCAGCTATGCAATATTGTACTGAGTCCCTCCATAAATTCAATATGGTCTTCAGTGTAACCATGGAGAGTAATTGTTTCTCCTGTTTCTTGACTAAGTGCTTATCTAATCACATGGATGAGGTGGTAATGCCAATCCTTGCCAACACAATTTTAGACTGCAGGTAGATCTGTATAATTGATACTGGTGAAGGAAAGACAAGATCCTGGACATGCAGCATTGGTTCACTGGGAAGAGACCAAAGTGACTTTATTTATGTCAGAAAATCTAACTTCTAGAAAGAGTTTGGCTGCTCACTACACCCATGCTGCTCTTAGTGTAAACAAGTGAATTATGCTTGGTATATATTCTAATTGATTAGCAGAATCATTTGGAGGGGCACTGTCATAGAAGTCAAAGGGAACATGTTGCCCCTGCATTCAAGAGCATGCTTGGACAACATTGGGAAAACCTTTAGACAACTGACTGAATCTTTGAGAGAATGCAGTAGCAGTTCAAAGGCCAGCACTCTAAACCATCTAGATTTCAAAGGCCATTAAGTCCCAAGCAAGGAGCCTGTTCATTCTTGGGAAGGGCAGAAAAAAAAAAATACCAAGTTGAAAGTGCTGTGGGAGATTGGAGATTGAACCATCACAGTGGCTGTGGGTAATCAACTGCTTCATTGTTGATATTTCTTGTTTACAACAAAGGAAACATTCCTTGTTTACAATAAAGATTTGTATCTAGCTAAACCATGTTTATGAGACTTCTGCCAAGATCTAATCTAAGGCAGGCCATAAGCTTTATGAAGTTAGGAGGCAAGTGATATATATTTGATTTTGCCTAACCCTGTGATTGCTATTTTGATTATGGCTAGGTATGTTACTTCTTTAAATTTATTGTCTGCCTAACTCCAGGGGATATACATAGTTGATACCATTATTTTTCTTCCTACTGTACATGCTCCATTGCAAGATTACAGTCAATCATCCTGGAGTAACTATAGCTGTCCTTAATATATGCGGTTAGATTAAAAAGAAACTAATTCAAAGGAACAGGATCAGAAATATGTTTTTATATTTGAATAATAGTTCAAACCTGATATAATGTCACACTTTCACAAGGTAATGTTTGTACTCTGAATCAGTGCAAAGTGTACAATTGAAGCAAGCTATAGCAATAATTAACAAAGACAAGAGGATGGAGATTATAAATTGCCATAGTTTTGCTTGCATTTTCTGAGTCTGTTTTGAATGGCAGAATAATACATGACAATAAATCAGCTAATGTCTGGTAATGGTTATCTTTTCACAATAGCCATCAAACAATTCCAGATGGGCAAATTTAGCATATAAATTAAAATGCAATATGTATTTGACATTGCCGCATTTTTGCAAGAACACTTATTACTCCTCCTTGGAATGTCTCATTTGCCAACTGCTGATAGATAACAGATTTGCAGCAGGAACAATTAAAAAGTGAGATGTGCCAAATCTGTATCACACACGCTGCAGCAGAAACCTGGATAGGGACCACTGTATTCCATAGGCAGAGTTAGCTTAACAAAGTAAGACAAATGCAAGCTTATTTTTTATTTCAAGCAACCAAGTTGCTTGAATCTGGGTTGATTCAATTGATTTTTTTCTGGAATGCAGGATTCCACCATTCTGCACTGACACTCAAACACTTCAGCTGTCTGAAATGTTTCAGACACTTTCAATTCAGAGATCTGAGCCAAAGTATTAGTTCTTTCCTGAGATCTCTTGGCGCCGAAATACAGATTTTGCACAACTGAACAATACAGGGTACCATGTCAAGCATGCTAATTGACCAATGGATGGTTGGAATGGAACATAAAGGCATTCGGATCCCACCCATATGTTTATTCTCAAATCACTATCTAAAAAGCTAAACAATGGGATGGGAGACACCAGCAAGAGAAACCCTGAGATTGAACAATGGGCTCGAGCAGGCGAAGGACTATGGAATAAAATATTTTTAAAAAAGAAAATCTTCCCTATGTAGTGAGGCATTTCAAGCTGCTAATTTCTCCTTTCTAAGTCTTCACCCTACTGTGGAGTGTATGTAGATATTCACTCAATGCAGATAGTCCTTGTTTAGTGAGTACAATTGAGACCAGCGAGTGAGCTGTTAAGTGTTTGCTAAGTGAAACTGAGACTTCAGCTTTCCTTTGCTTTATGGATCTCCAAAGATCATAAATGTGAGGACTGGGAGTAAATTCTGTTTAATCATTGCTCTAACTGTGAACAGTTGCTGTACAAGGCAGTTGCTAAAAGAGGACTGCCTGTACATACAAACCCTGAAAGATGCATGCAAGGAGGGAATGGAAGCATGCATAGACCCAATACATATGAATTCACTGTGAGTTTGGGCCAGTCTCTCTCTCTCTCAGCCCAACTCATCTCACAGGTTTGGTGTGGTGAGGAAGATAGGAGCAGGAAGAAAGAATAAACATTTAATATGTTTGCTGCTTTGAGTTTGTATCATTTTATTATTTTCATAATAAATAAATAAAATAAAAATAATGAAAGTGGGATAAATATCAATAAAATAAATAATTAAATCCTCACCAGTAAACACATAGGTACTTTCATCAGCACCTTGTTAGATTAGAGGCAACATATATGTACCCATTGTGATGAGACCCTGGGGGAAAAATGCACAGACACACAAACATGGACATATGCACATATGCAGCACATTATTTTGTTACAGAGAAGAAAATATGGATGGTTCCCATGGTTACAGCTGACAAAGTAGTTGGAAGGACTCCAGAAGCTCTCTTTCCCTATCTTTTGTGATAAGAAAAACTCCACTCCACTGTATGTAGTAGCATTTGGTTTTGAATGCTACAGCATGAGTAACTTCAGAGGCTGTCAGACATATTCCTTGTCCCTTAAGTATAAATACATACTCTAAGTATGACTTAACTGTTAAGTCTATTTACATTTTTACTGCTTTTGTTTTTCTGGAGTATTTTCACTGCTAAGCCATTACTTCTGCAAGACCTGCATTGGTTGCTCTTACAACCTATTAAATTGAAGATGCCTTTTGGTTTTTATAAAGTATATATCAAATATATATCAAACATATATTGATGTAAATATATCAATACAATAATCTTGTCTGAGAGCCCTCTTTATGATTATTATTTGAGGAGGGTCATGTTGTTGAGAGTAGCAGCCATTTCTAGAGAGTTGCACAATTAATTTATCTATCTTTGGGCACTATTTGTCAATGAACACACTGTTGTTATTGTGAATTCACAGCTTGAGGTAGAGCTTTTGAAGTGCAAATCTTCCAATGCAATGACTGTGAAGTGCTTTTGGTGATGATCAAAAGCCTTTTGTGCCTTTGGTGTCTAGTCATGCTGGCAACATGAAATGTTAGTAAAGATACGTTATGGGTTTAACTGCCATCATAGAATCCACCAGGTGAGAAACATTTTGGGTACCTTTGAAATGGCCAAAGCATTTGACTCCTACTGCATCATCAAAAGATACATAAAAAATGATGTATGTTATGATACAAGGAGACCAAATTTAGTTTGAGGGTGAGAAAAATCTTTAAAATAATAGTTATGAAATAATTGATGGCTTCTCCCCATACTTTCCAATATTTTTTTCCACCTATTTGTAACTTAGAATTCTTTGAAAGAATTGAACTTCTTATCTTACCAGCTTTGTGGCTGCTAGCCATTTTTGCATGCTAACTGATGATCTTATTTCATTTTGTGAATCAAAAGGATCCCTTTGCTTCAGGAGGTTTTACCCTGCTTATTTTCAGATTTCTCTTTGTCTTTCCTTTTAACTATTTCTGCAGTTTTGCATTGGACTCCAAAACAATCAAACCCAATTTCTACTTTTTAGTCTGCGCTAGCTCCCAAAATGTATGATATCTATAGCAACCCATCAACATCTTTAAGGGATTCTCTTATTTCTGTAAGGTGATGAATGGCTTTATAAGGGTGAATCTGCATCACTCCTTCCATCTTTTGGAAACCTTGGGCTGTTTTTGTGAATTTATTGATCCATCAGATGTATATGTCTGTCCCCCTGTGCAGTGTACAATGATTAATTGAAAACAATGAATACATAAAAACAATCATTATTAAAATATGTAAAAAAAAACAAGGCGAGGAGAATGTGAACATTAACCATAGTAGCGGAGCAAACTTAGAACTCCCTGGGATCCTCAATCTGGTGACTTATCTCAGTCTTGAGGGTTTTTCAGAACATTAATTGAGCTGGAATTAACCTCACTTTGTGGGGTGGAGGAGAATGTTCCACAAGGCAGGTGCTGTGGCAGAGAAGTCCCACCTCCTGGGACTCGCTGTTAGTTTCTGAGCAGATGGGACTGCAGCATGCCTTCTCTACAAGATCCGATGGGACAGGTGGTCCCTCAGATACCCTGGTCCCATGCCACAAAAGCCTTTAAAGATTAAAACCAGCACTTTGAACTGGACCCATGAGCAAACTGATATCAACTGCCTGGAGTTTAACAAACCACATCAATTTCTGGGTGGTTTGCTAGAAACATCATCTGTTATATACTTTTAATACATATTTGGATGTCCAGAAGTCTTAACTTTTCCCACTGCACTTTATACCTTCTTCTATCCCCCAACTATGTTTTCTATTTTTACTACTTCAACCTTGAATAAGGTTCTGACTATTTTTGTCATAGTTCCCACAGCTGCATTTATCTTGTGTGGCTGTTAAAACTATATTTTTCTGCTTTCAGACAGAATGTCAATGACAATTATTTACATTATTGGAGATATCCTATAATTCTAATGCTGAAGGATAGCAATGTGACTTTGCTAAATAGAACCAGGAATAAGCTTTTCACATGCTGATTTTATCAAATGTTTAAATGTTTGTTCAGTCCATTACTATGGATGCTATGCAGGTGTGATTTTAGTATCCTGTGCAAAACTCTATCTTGTTAACAAAGTTCTATAAACAAATGGTAAAAACTACTCACTAATAAGTTAACTGAAAGTTAAAACCTAAAGTTCACATGAACAGACAAGAGGAAAACAGCAGTCAAGATACAGATATAAAACTACTAAACAGTCCAGATGCTAGGGACATTCAAGGATCAAATATAGTTGAATTTCAGCAAGTGATTGAATTATGAGATCTATTTTATGGTTGATGCTTTTCATGTCCCTCTTCTATTCCAGCTTCTGAGCATAACTGTCTTTTCCAGTGAGTTTGATTGTATGACATGGTTGAAATAAGTGAGGGAGAATTTTGTGATTTTGCTGTCCAGTGTCTTGTTTTATAAACTCTAGCACTTGCTCCAGTCAACGTAGATACATTCGCACTTTTGTGCATTTGAAAGCATTCTGGCTTATTGCATGTTCTTGGCTGTTCTTAGATTAGACAACAATTCTTGAGTTTCCTCTTTTGAGTCAATCACATTCTAGCCAGAAGAAAAACTACCTACCTATCATCACCTGCTATTGAAAATAATGACATTTCTTGAATAGCCTCCTTTTTTATCTTATTTATTTAAATTAGATAGATTCATGGCATGAAGTTACTTTTTCAGTTTTTACTATTCTTGTGTTCTAAGAAAGTTGTTTCTTTTTCTCTTGAGGTGGCATTAGGGCTTTTTATACTTCATCACAACTTTTAATATATTTTTTCTTGCCCCTTCATTAGCTAGTTTCACCACAATATCTTTTATTACTTCTAGAAGCTTAATTTTTTTGATATTAGTGGGAACCCTTTGCCTCTCATCTTTTCATTTTGTCTCCACAAATATTGTTTTTCTACAGCAATACTAGAATACTTTTCTAATACCACATTACCTTAAAGGTCATAGGAACCGAGTTACCCAACACTCCTGTACTAATTTGCAAATGGATATCTTATTTTGCTTAAGGTTCATGTAGGTGTTAACATTTTATTGCCTACTTTATTCAAGGGCATGACATTGCATTCCCTTCAACTTTAGGTAGCATACAAAGATAAAAGAATAATCTGAAACATGTTAACAATAACCAAATATAAATCATCCATGCTGGGAAACAGTCATACAAACAGCCTATAACAGTCAGATCACAAGCTACCTAGTCCTTTGGCCCATTGCAAAAGCTAACACTTCATATCTTTCCTATACTAGAGCAGGATTGGGGTCAGAGAGAGCGCTGTTCAGGTAGAAGTGCTACAGCCCCAAAAAAGGAAAGTAGCCCTGTTAGAATTTTGGTGAAATTCTACATTGACATAGTCTCCTTTAAGAGTTGGGGACTGTCTTGGAATTATTTTTCTACTATTTGAGTAGCAGTACATTAAAATAATTAATTTAAAGAATCCAGTGGCCTCTGACCATTGGCCAGAGTGTACAATACAACCTCCCCCAAAACAAATAAAATTTAAAACTATATAACAATCTAAAAAATGTTTTGATATGACACAAATCAAAAAAGCCTGACAGCAATTTCCCTTTGAGTGATCCACTAATTGTTCTTTAATCCATCAAACTTTCTCATGTGAAACTCATCAATTGCTGTTATAAGTCATCCCCTTTTTCTTGATCATACAGACCAGCTCTTCCCCTTCTTACATTTTTTTTGGCCTAGTGATGCACAATACTCACATTAATACTGTCAATCTGCATTTGGCAATGGATTTCAATGGGAGTGACTTTGGCAATCAAAAATCCAATCATTGTGCATTGCTTAAAGTACATTAACAAGCATTCCCTGAGAGTTTTCATTTCACAAACAATAGCAACATAACCTTTTTTCCATAACAGAGTCCCACCAACTAAAATAAAAGAACAAATGTTAAAGTATGCTATATATCAAATCATCCAGCACACCAGTACTGCCATCTTTTGGTAACTTATAGCACTAGAGCCATTACTTTTCATTAAGGTATAGTATTAACTAGTGCAATTATTTGTTAATAACCAAAATTGATTGTTTGGCTTAAATATTAATATAAAGGAGGTGCAGAATCTGTATTAAAGAAAATAATAACATTTATTAAGATGTGGTTGCTTAAAAGGGAGCGCAGATTGAGACTGTGTCATCAGGAGAAGTAATAGTCTTGCTCTCTGTTAGCTGATTTGGAAGTGTTAACTCCACATGCCATCCACGTGCCATGTTCAGTAATGTTTGTCATGTTCTGTAATAAACAGTGGCAAACCAAAGCATGTCCAGATTAAGGTGATCAGTTTATTGTGGGCTTGAAACTTACTGCTAGGTATATTAGAAAGAACAGGTTAAGAAGAAACATGATGGCATTATTACATAAAGTTGTTCTCTGTTTCCAAAATCAGGGCTAGAATGAATGGTTAGAAATTGCAGGAAGCATATTTAGGCAAATAAAAGTAGATTTCTAATAATAAGATTTGACTGTGAAACAAAATGCCTTAGGGTTGGAAGGTTCTCTTTCACTGAAGGTAGATAACAATAAACTGGACATTCATAGATTACATCCTGCATGTAGTTATAAACCTGAATTATGGATTAAGAATTCGCCTAATAATGTTCAAAAATTAATAATTTTAAAATAAAAAAATAACTATCATTAAGAGATAGTTCTTTTAATTGTACATTTTTATGATTGTTTTAAGCCTCTCTCCACATACTAGAAAATAAATTTCACAAAGCATAGGATGAGTATGTTCTGAGTAAGTAATATTATCATATTGTGAGGCAGGAGGAAACAATGCAGGTGACCAGCTGAAACATTTATGATCCAGCTGATACAAGATGGGGCCTGACTCAAAGGTCACAGGTATTGGAGCATAATAAGAAATTCTTGTGCTTTCCCAGTCAGCCCTTAACTAACAGCTCTGCCTTTGTCTTTGATCCATGTATGTCCCTTGAGTGGAATATTAAATACGAGGAATCAAGCTTGCTTTAGGCAAATAGATGCTTAGTTCTTCACCTAGGGAGAGGTCAAATGTATTTTTATTTATAGGCTAGCTCAAAATCCTGGAAGTCCAAATCCAATTAAGCCAATAAAGTAGAGAATTATTGAAGCTACACTGGGGATATGTTTTCTGTTAGTAAGCCTGATGGTATCTTTTAATTACAACTTTTCTCCAGATTATCTGTAGAAATTTGTAGAAATTAATTTCATTGATGGATTATGTGCCATCAAATAGGTATTGACTCTTAGTGATAACAGAGACTTATTTCACAATGATTTATCTCCAAATTGGTTTTGGTTCTTCAGGTTTATGTATCCACCTTGCTGCTGGTCATTGCTTTTTCATTTCCTTCTATCTTTCACAAGACTATGAACTTTTCAAAGGAGCTTGGTTTTCATATAATATGTACAAAATATATTAATTTGTGCCTCACGTGAAAACCTTGAATTGACTTGTTTGATGATCTGTTTGTTTTCTTCACTGTCCATGCTATTCTCAGAAGTGTTCACTAATACCAAGGTTCAAAAGCATCAGTACTCTTTCTGTTCTGCTTCTTCAAAGTCCATCTTTCATTTCCATAGAATGTCACAGGGAATATCATTGTTTACACTCTTCTGCTCTGTGTAGGTATAGGCATATACCACCATTGAATATCTTCTCCAAGGCCTTTATACTCTACCAAGCAGGTTCAAAGCATCTCTCTAGCTCTTTGGAGAAGACTGCAATGGTTGGAAAAGTGGAAAGAAATAAAATAAGAGGATGATCAAATAGCAAGATAGAGGCATTTATACTGGAAATGTGTGTACTGTTGGAACACCTGAAGAATCAGGCTAGGGGCAAATCATTTTGGAGAAAATCTATCTATGTGGTCACTGACTTGATGGCACACAATCAATCATCTAGATAGCGTGTGATTCTGTAGCTGACATTCTTTTTATAGATAGTATGCCCATATATTATCACAACCAAATTTCTGACATGGGGATAAACTAAATTGCTTCCCCCAGTTTGTGGTAATCTCTTAAACTTTCTGATCTAGAGTTTTTGCTGAAAATCACCAGTTTTGCTTTCGTTGCTAGGTATTAGAAATCTGTTGGGTTTCTGACATATCCATCTGGAATTGGAGACCTTCGTGACAATGGTATAGTTCTGAACATTAATTAAGGTTGAAATTCTGAAGACCAAAATAAAGATTGTAATTATTCTAGTTAAAATTTGCTTAAATTGAATTATTTAAACCTCAAAGATTTCAAGAATAACAACAACAGTCAATTGCAAAAGGGAGCTTTACTGGGAACAGCTTACTATACATCCTATGATGATAGCTGTAACATCAACAAGCAACATCTGCCTGTTCCAGACTTGGAAAGGACTCGATTGGTGAATAAAAATACTAAATCCAGTCTAAACATTTGGTTGACTGTGCTACCAATCATAATAACAGAAGGCCACATTACTTGGATCTGGATATTTACAATGCTGATACATTACAACATTCTAGGAAGGTCATTGGGAAGAACTCAACACATATGACGGTTAATACCAGCTAAAAAACTGGCATTGTGATTTTACATTTTTGTATATATCAAATTTAGAAACTGACCATCTCACTCACAGAATGACTCTGGATGGTGTACAATTAAAATATAAAAAACATAAAAACTATATATAAATATTTTAACAAGAATAGAATAATTAAAATTAGAAGAGTTAAAAAAGGTGGGGAGAGGGCCTTCAAGGCATTGACCAACCTAATGGCTGTGTGCTGTTCTGTGAACCAAAGCAAGTCCACAGAGCCAGGTCTTCAAACATTTCTGAAAGGCCAGGAGACTGTGGGTTTGCCTCACCTCTGGGGGAAGAATATTCTCAAGAGCAGGGGGAATAGCACAGAAATCTCCCTTCCTGGACCCCACCAGTCAAAATTCTTTAATTGGCAGAGTTAAGGGAAGATAATACTTCCAAATCAAAACAGATGCAACAAGATAATAATATCTTGCTGTTATTGTATGGATATAAAAAGAATAACTTCCTAATATATTTCGAAATAGGATGCCTTTATCAGGATGTGGAGCATTTTGTCTAGTAAGTCAATAAAGTTAGTAAGAGAAAATTTTGTAATAAATGAATTTCATGAAAGGGGGATCTTGTCACAATTTAGCCAACAAACACGTTCTTTCATGTAGTATTTCTAATATAACTATTCTCTTGCTTCAAACTTTGTCAAGTCTCTTACAGCTGCTTTATCACCCAAGAAGGCTTTATTCTCAGAATCTTGTTATTTAGATTTCTTGAAAGGAAAAAAGAGGTCAGGTTACAGAATTATAAAAACTGGCTATGCGTAAGGCAAATTTGTGTGCTATTTAATTTTTCATTCTATTTTTCATTGGAATGAAACAAGTTTGAATCTTGATTTCATACCATTTATGCACTGAAAAATTTAGCATTGCAATGTATGAAGGACAAAGCTCTTTCCAAAATCATATGTATACAGGTATTGTTTCCAAATAGAATTCTAATATTTATTTTTTTCTGTTATTAAATTAAATAAAGTACTAGACAATCCACGCCCTGTTGGGTCATCATATCAGAGATATTTCCTTACCTAAACAGAGAAACAGAATGACCACAGACGGGCAAAAAAGTAGTGGAAGTAAGACTTCCTTCCTTCCTTCCTTCC
>JANHZU010009150.1:157841-181383 GCA_032468055.1 Acrochordus granulatus | reverse complement strand
GATGGAATTAATCCTTGGAATCTTTGCAGGAAGCAAAGTTCAGCAAGTTCAGCTGACTAAGGTTGGACAGGATTATTTCCACAAATTTCTAAGTCTTTATGCAATGTTTGGTAGCATTCAATCAAAGCTGGGGTCTTCATAACTTTACTCACATTCAAAATGGCATTTTAATTTAACTATACCAAAGTTTAATGATTATTAACGGTTTCCTCATGTGCAACTTAATCTGAATAGATTAAGTAGCCATTTTTTTAAAATGTAGCATTAAAAGTAAACAGATAAACAGGATAATGATAACATCTCAAATAAATTAACAGGTGATAGTTTAAATTCTCTGCCAAACACTTGAGGGAAAGGGACTTTCTGGAAATGAGCTTTAAGACATTTGTCTTCCAGTGTTTTTACATTCAAAGTTAAATCCTGGGCTAGAAAATATGCTTTATGGGCCATATTACTTCCCACAATGTAGTTTGTTTGTTCTCACCCCTTTCATTGTAGGCATCTTCCATCACATTCATAAGCTCAGTTGGCCCAGCTGTGAAGGGCAGAAAAAAGAACAAATTGCAGTCTTCACATATACTATATGGATGTTAACACAAAAATATAAGTTTATATACTCCCATATTTTTATTTTATTTTTCCCTTTATTTTTTGTTCTTGGCTTGTGTTTGTTTGCAATGATACACTTTTTTGGTTTTGTTTTGTTACTTTAATAAAAAAACAAAACAAAAAACCAAAGTCCTTCATAGTTTATTAATTTGAGAAATAAACTTTACATTTTAATCTTCAATAGGGAACTATTTCTTGAAATCAAGGTGGTAAGCCTAAAACAGTACGCAAACACACATAATTGAGAGCTATATATAATGTAGTTGTACTAAAATATTTATATATATTGAATTAATGCTGCCAAATTATTTTTTTAAAGTAGTTCTGAAGCCTGAAAACTCTTGCTTCTGTGTACAGCTTTCTTATTGTGGAACAACTCTTGGTTTTCTTCTTAACATATCTTCTTAACATTCCTACGAGAAAATCATCCTCCATTTAATTTCAGAAACTACTAGAAATGCCTTTCCAATTATTTCTTCTTCAATTCTTGTTGTCATAACACAAGAAGGCATATAATTGGAGTTGTGCACTGTAACTATCTTGTGATATTTCTTTGTTCTGTACTTGCCTACAAAAATGTCAATCTTATTAACAGTTATTGTGTGAAGATGAGGTACCTGAAGGAGTTTCACTGTCTCTGTCTAAAGATGATTTAAAGGCTATGAATAAAATCATTGTTGCCATGCCAGCAAATATATTTAAGACAATGGGGAAAGGTGCCGAACAGAACAAAGTCAGTATATCCTCTTCGTAGGGTTAAAGTTATTGTTGCTGTTTTGTGTGTGAGAGAAAAAGAAACTAGAAAAGGAAATACTGCTTAATATGGGGATTGCAATTCCTCTTTGCCTTTGGCAAATGGATTTCAAACTGTATGTACGTTTGCACTGTGTCAGTGTACGTAAATCTCTGCAAAAGCTTTGACTGGAAGTCAGAGGGTAGGTGCACAAGTAGACCTAATTTAAAAACCTTTTTATTATTTTGATTTTTAAAACATAAAGCAACTTCATAAATCATAATTTTGTCTGGTAGTTATTATAAATATATTTATCTTTCATTTTTTGAAGATCGCTTAAAATCTTTGAGAAAAGTAGAATATAAATACTTCACAATTTGCAACATTAAAGGTGTTAAATAAATCTATATTTGTCTATAGGTAGTTTAATCTCATTTAGTATAAACAATGCATTTTTTAATTTTTAGCCTGCTTTCAGATATGCTAAGAATTAAGCTGCTCAAATATAAATACCACTTTTAATTTTTTTATTTATTTTTAAAATCTACATTTTATAATGTGATTGTTTCAGTTGGTGTTTATAGTTGAAAGATGGCACTATGTGATGTCTAGTTTTTACAATGATATCGTGCAGATGAAAAATTTGCATCTTTTTGAAATATTATCCTTAATTTTTGACTTTTGTATCAGGAAGTACATGCAGGTCTTTTTTTATTAAAGTGGAACTGACCCATCCAGCACACTCATCCTGGATGGGAACCTTGCAGCTTTTTCCCCAAAGAAAGTGAGATTAGTGAGAATCTGTAAGTGTGTTTCTTGGTTGTGGGCTGTACTTGCTTTCTGCTGGAGGCTAGATTAGTGGTAATACTGGCATCATTTTGAAAAAAGTGTCATGATGGACTTATTCTGCAGGATTTTAGAAACTGATGTTGTCTTAGATTGGTGAATGCCATTTGATGGCTGTGTCTATGTTGATAATTATTTATCTTTTATTATACTTTTATTTCTCTAGTGGTATTTGATTATAATTGTAAATAAATTAAATGAATAAATTAAAACTATAAATGAGGTTTATTTCTATAAAGATAGTTTTTAGAAAAAGCTCTAAAATGAAGCCATAATGTTTCCCAAGTTTTTCAATGGAAAAGAACTGGAAAAGGATTCCTTATCTGCTGAAAGCAGATAAACTGTCTAAACTGCTATCTTTGGTCTATCATTCTCTTTACATCTAAGGTAAGGATGGGTAGCATATAGCTGTTGACATCTAGTTGAAGAAGAGTTGTCTTATCCCTTGCTGTAGAACATACTTGCTAAATTCTAAGAAAGCAGAAGTTCACCAACATTCCTCTGTATCCTATTGTCTTAAAAGGACTAGTGAGCTTTATGATAGCAAAGAGACTGGAGCTGTGGGATTCCATCAGCTGGAAAGCCTGATGGACTCCTTGTCTTGTGGTTTTGGTGAAAACAGTTAAGCTCTTTGTGTCTCTATAACTTCAGATTTTCTTAATCCCTTGCAAAGTACTGAAGTGCCTAGAAGACAGTGTTATGTGAAAATTAGCTACTGATCCAATATGACTCTTTTACAATAAAAGTTCACCCAAAGGTCAAAAATCCTATCATGCAGAGGGGGAAATGACTAATACCAGGGTGATTGGAAGCAAACTATCTATATCATTAGCACAAACAGTTCATGGCTATTATCTATAACCCTAGCACAAACAATGCATGGCTGTACTATGTGCATATTTTAGATGGCTATTTATGTCTTGTAAATAGTGACTCTAAATAATAAACATGGTTCTGGGTGACATATACTTTGTATGATTAACCTATAAAAATCTGTTCAGTTTATGATATTTGGGACCAAAAGCTGCATAATAAATGTGCCTTGCCAGGGGGTAGTCCTCTTTGAGCTCTATGTCTACTATCAGTACATAGTAAAAATCATCTGGTCCTTAGCAGTTCTTAAAAGTATATAAATACAACCTCAGATGCACAACAACACATGACATATTATACCATGTCATCATTTATTTTATAAAAAGAAAGCCAAAATGGAAAAGTCATGAGTGAAAAACTAAGTACACTTTATGCTTCAAAAGCTTGTAGAACCACCTTTAGCAGCAATAACTCGAAGTAATTGTTTTCTGTATAACTTTATCAGTCTCTCATATTGTTGTGGAGGAATTTTGGCCCACTCGTCTTTACAAACATTGCTTCAGTTCATTGAGATTTGTGGGCATTCACAGTTTGTTGTGATCCACATAATGAAAAGCTTTAGTGTAGTCAATGAAGCAGATGTTGTTTTGGAACTCCCTTGCTTTCTCCATGATCCAATGAATATTGGCAATTTGAACTCTGCCTCTTCAAAATCTAACTTGTCCTTCTGGAAGTTCTCAGTTTACATACTGCTGAAGCTAAGCTTGTAGTATTGTGAGCATCATCTTGCTAGCATGTGAAGTGAGCGCAATTGCACGGTAGTTTGAACACTGTTTGGTATTGCTCTTCTTTGGCATTGGAACGTAAACTTATCTTTTCCAATCCTATGGCCACTGTTCCAAATTTGCCAGCATATTGACTGCAGCACTTTCACAGCATCATCTTTAAGGATTTTAAACAGTTCAGCTGTAATACTGTCACCTCTGCTAGCTTTTTTGCTTGTAATGCTTCCTAAGGCCCACTTGACTTCATGCTCTAGGATGTCCAGCTGTAGGTCAGCTACTACACTATTGTGGTTATCAGGCACATTCAGATCTTTTTTGTTTTTATCTTCTGTATATTCTTGCCATGTCTTCTTAATCTCTTCTGCTTCTGTCAGGTCCCTACCATTTTTGTCCTTTATCATGACCATTTTTGCACGAAATGTTCCATTGGTATCTCCAATTTTCTTGAAGAGATCTCTCATCTTTCCTAGTCTATTGTCTTCCTCTTTTTCTTTGCACTGTTCAATTAAGAAGGCCTTCTTATCCCTCCTAGCTATTCTCTGGAAATCTGCATTCAGTTGGGTGTATCTTTCCCTTCGCTTTCCTTCTTTCCTCAGCTATTTGTAAAACCTCACAAAAAAAACCTGTTTCTTTGGGATGGTTTTAGTAGCTACCCCTTGTACAATGATATGTACTTCTGTCCACAGTTTTTTGGGCAATCTGTCTACCAGATCTAATCTCTAAAACCTATTCTACTGTATATTCATAAGGGATATCACTGAGATAATACCTAAATGGCCTACTTTCCCTACTTTCCTCAATTTAAGCCTACATTTGGCAATAAGAAGCTCATGATCTGAGCCACAGTCAGCTCCAGATCTTGTTTTTACTGACTGTATAGAGCTTCTCCATCTTTGGCTGCAAAAAATTTAATCAAACTGATTTCGGTATTGACCATCTGGTGATGTCCATGCTAGAGTTGCCTCATGGGTTGTTGAAACCAAGTAGTTGTTATGACCAGATTGTTCTCTTTATAGAACTCTGTTAGCCTTTGCCCTGCTTTATTTTGTACTCCAAGGCCAAAATTGCCATTTATTCTGGTTATCTTTTGACTTCTAACTTTAGCATTCCAATCCCCTAAGATGAAAATGGGATCTTTTTTTGGTGTTAGTTTTAGAAGGTGCTGTAAGCCTTCATAGAACTGGTCCACTTCGGCCTCTTTAGCATTAGTGGTTAGGGCTTAGACTTGCTTTCCTTCCTTCCTCAGCTATTTGTGAAGCATCATCAGATAGCCACTTTTATATCATTACTGTGATATTGAATGGTTTGCCTTGGATTCAAACTCCGGATTTTGGCAGCATACAAATTTAATAAATAAATAAACTGAGATCATTCTGACATTTTTGAAATTGTACCCTGGTACTGCTGTCATTTGTGAGATTGTACCACAGCAGTACAGTGATCATCTGACTTAAATTCACCTATTCCTGTCCATTTTAGTTCACTGATTCCCAAGATGTTGATGTTCAGTCTTGCTGTCTCATGTTTGACCACATCCAGCATACCTTAATTCATAGTTTTTACATTCCAGTTCCTATGCAATATTGTTCTTTACAGCATTGGAGTTTCCTTTCATCACCAGACACATCTGCAGCTGAGTGTCCTTTTAGCTTTGGCCCAGCCACTTCATTCAGAGTGAAATGTGCTTCACTCTTTCTGCAGCTACTTGCAATTGCCCTCTGCTATTACCCAGTAGCATATTGGACACTTTCCAACCTAAGGAACTCTTCTTCCAATGTCATATCTTTAGCCTTTTGATACTATCCATGGGATTTTCATGGCAAGGATACTGGAGCGGGTTACCATTTCCTTCTCCAGTGGATCACATTTTTCAGGACTCTCCACTATGACCTTTCCATTTTGGATGGCCCTACAAGGTATAACTCTTAGCTTCAATGAATCATACAAGCTGCCTCACCAGAACAAGGCACTGATCTATGAAGAGGTTGAAAAGAATAATGCATATGAATAATGCTATCCAGCAGTCCAGTTTTCCTGGGGTGTGTGTGTACATACCCTGGGTATATATTTTTAACAGTATCCACCCATAGATTTTGGTGGGCTGTGTTGAACATACAGGAACTGTCTGCGCATTTATCCTTTGTACCTTCAGAACCTTCCCTGCATTTTCCTACATCCTGTTTTCTGCTGTTTTATTTCAACATGGATTCTCTAGAGATGTACAGTTGCTGCTGTAATGACCCCCATTGCCCTTCAGATACAAAGGATCCAAGAGGTCTTTTATACTAACTCAAAGCTGCAAAGTGTTAGTGGAGAAGAATAATCCCATGTACAGGTCATTCTCTCTTTCCTGGCTTCTTCTATAATACCGGGATATTAAATGAGATTTCCTTGCCTGGTTTTAGTCCATGCAGAAGCTCAACCACACCATTTTTTTTTTGCCCACTTGTAAATTCGAGGCAGACCACTTTTGAAGCTCAAGCCAGTTGATACGTGAATTGGGAGAAGTGGCTAAAATAGTCTTGTCTTGTTCAAATGGGCTAGAGCAAACATATATGACTGCTCTTGAATAGCTTCATGATGAGGTTTAAAGAGATTTATGTGGGTGTAGCAATTATATTAGATTTTAGAAATAAATATTAGATGCTGAAAGGGAAAGTAGTAATCACATAGCATAGGAGGTTATATTACCTTTTGCTGACTTCCTTGTGACAGAAGGGGGTTTTAACTGAAATCATAGTCAGCATGAAGGTTTAAAGGTTTCTCCTCAGAGTAGAATTCCAGTGATTACTGCACACTCATAACTTTGCTAATTTAAATAAGACTCTATAGAGCAATGGTTTGATTGTTAACCCTTGAGGAGCTCCCTCATCCTGGCATGATGGAAACAAGTAGGATTCTGTCCTTATCTTTACTTTAGTTTAGCTAAAGTATGTGCTGTAGCATTCCTCATTATATGCATTTTGCTTTAGATGTTTTTTAATAGTTTCAAAAAGAGCAATTGAAAGTGTCTCCTACCCTGTGGAACATAATGCCTCGAATTGTGAGATCTGCTCCCACCTTTGCTACCTTCTTCCAGAGGCTTAAGACCCGGCTCTGCAAGCTGGCTTGGGGCCCCAATGGGGATACACCATCTTGGAGGTGGCTGGTGGTTTAATACTACCCTCCTTCCCTTACATATATAATGTTGCTCCTCCTCTCTCTGTCTGGCTGGTTTTTATTTAATTTTAAATGGTTTCAATTGTTTTTATTAATTATTATTGTTTTTTTATGTTTTATTGTAGGCCGCCAAGAGTTGTATTTGAGTTTGGCAGCATATACATTTAATAAATAAATAACCAATAAGAGCCATCAATTCTGCTTCTCCAGAAGATGGAATTCACTGGAGATGGGACTTTTTGAATGGATGTTCTCTGATAATGTAGCTGCTACGTTGTATTGTAGGTTGTAATTTATATGGGTTGAAAAGGATAGCATTTCCTACAATTTAAAATGTTCTTTAAAGTCATGTCATTGGTAGTCTACAACTTAATGGAGTATATTAAACTAAAACAACAATAAAAATTATTTTCTATTTATCTTCTCTTGATTATGGTGCACATAGCAATAACAGATTTGGTACAGTATTGACAGGTTACTTAAAAGTATGGTTTCCACATTCAGTTCTCTGCTGCTTTTAAAAGGTATCTGAAAGCTGTCGCTTCTCTTCTGCCAGTTTTGTAGCAGAGAAAGAAGGTGGAAATGTTACACATGTAAGCCAATAATTTTCAAATCACATTCCTGAAAATGTAATGGTTCCTCAGAAGATCGGATAAATTATCAGTAATATTACACAGCCTTCCCTTAGAGACAGCGTGCCCACCTTTGAAGTGAGGAATGTGTGATATGTTCCAGGTTTGCTGTAAATTAACTAGGAAATGGCAATGGTTTTTTAAGAAAGAATTTGGCTCCGGTAAATAATTGGGACTCTTTCAATCTGAGAGCTCATGAACTGCTTTCCCATTCCTCATAATCTCCCATGATTTTCCTTACCAGTCCCTATTTGTAGGCAATTTTTCACTCTGAGCTGAGAATAACTGTTACAAACAGCAGAGAGCCAAATGATTGTACATGGACTGGGGAGTATGAAGTTCATGTCTCCAATCAACCATGGAAATCACCAAGTGACTTTGGAACAGTCCACTTTTCCTTTCAGTCCACCTACTCACATGGGGAAACCTCTTCCCCAGAAAAGGTGGAACTTAAATTAAGGTGTCTGACAAGGAGAGGAGGGAATTTTTCTCTTTTCTGCTTCTTCATCACAGTGAAACTCTAGGGAGGAACTTCAGGACATAATACGTGAGAGATCATTAGCAGTTACTTTAATACTTCTGTTAATATAAGAGCAAGTTTGGGGCAAGCTGTTGAGAATCTGAATGATCTAAGAATGCTCTTTCTTGATTATATGCCTAGCTTCACCAAATTGGAAGGAGCTGCTTAGTAGAACTTTGTAGTAATCTGGACTGGAAAGAGAATAAATTATTCTCAGCACATGTGGGTGCTCACTTAGCACCTGTTGGCACCTCCTTAAACCAAACACATATATTTCTGGGATTGCATAAACTCAGCTGCAGGAGGCCAGGAGAATAAATGACTTCTTCAAGAAGACTGCTGCTATGCTTTCAATCATCTTTTCCCTTTAGAATCCAGATCACTGTATAGCTGTACTAATTAAACCAACAAATCCCACCCTTTTATCAGTGCAGGAATCCAAATTAAAGCATTTTTAACAGATAAAGTATATGAACTTTCTTGGTTATTTAATACTTTATGAGATTTTTATAGACTGCCGCAATCTGTTATGATTCTAGTTTTCTTGTTAAACTGCTCTTTCTGTTAGAACATCCTTTCTTGAATCACCGTCAAGGTCATCTTTTTTACTCTTTACATCTGAGGAAGTTTCAAGTGCTGGCTTAGGAGGGCCTGAAGAGTAAATGATTTTTATGGTTCGTTGCATAGTCAGATGTTTAGACTGGATTTGACATTTTTGTCTATCTAGAATTTCCCAGGCATCAGGGATAGACAGATGTTCTAGTTTGATGGGGTTAAAAGTATCATCACAGGATGTAAGCTATTCCAAATAAAACTTTCTTTTGCAATTGACTCTTGGTGATTTTGTCAATGCTGATAATGTTCAAGTTGTGCTCCAGTGTTTTGGGATTGTACCCAAGGCACGTATTACTGTTGGTACTAACTTTGCTTTCTTTTGCTAGAGTAGTTCTACTTCTATTTTGCAGGTCTTTGTATTTTGTGATTTTCTCCTATTTTTTCTCTTCGATTCCCCAGATATTGCTACATCCATTATCTGTACTTCTTTCTTTCTTTTTAATAATTGTTAAGTCTGGATATTATGTGGTAGGTGCTTGTCTGTTTGAATTCTAAAGTCCCAGAGCATTTTAGTTTCTTCATTTTCTATTACTTTGTTTATTTTATGATCCCATCTCTTCTTGCTTGCAGGCAAATGCATTTTTTGCAGATATTGCAATGCATCATTGTTGCTACTTTGCCAAGCTACTTTATTTGTAGTCAATCTATGCAATCTTCTTGCAGCAGCTAACTCGGTGGTCCACTGTTTCTTCAGCTTCCTTGCAGAAGTGGCATTTACTGTCTGTTGCTGTCTTTTCAATTCTGGATTCATGTTCTTAAGTCTTGATCTTGTGTAGCCAGAATTAGCCCCACTTTCTCTTTCTTCAGTTTTTCTGCTCTTAGCTATTGCCAAGTCCTGTTATCTGCTTGATCTATTATATTGTTTAAAGGTACAGGCCATGTAATATTTTCCTTGCCAAGTCTCTTTTATATTCTTTAATAGGTCTTTCTTATAGGCCAGTTTGGTCTCTCCAGTACTCAGTAAGCCTTCATGGTATATTAACTTCAGTGTATCTTCTTCACTGTCCTTCAAATATTCTTCCAGTGACCTGTTTTCTTCTTCAACTGTCTAGTGTATGAGCAACATTCCACACCCATTTATTTTCCTTGGTAAATAAAATCTGTCAAAATTGTTGTCTGGATGAAAGTCATCACTGTCATTATTTTTCTAGTCTTCCATGTCCAGGGCTTTTAGTTCTGCTTGACTCCAGTCCACTATTCCAGCTAGGTATCAAATTCCTTCAGTTTTCACTATTTTTCCCCTATCAATGGTGAGAGTGGTATATTTGTCCACTCCAAACTCCACTGAATATCTTGGCCCTTTATATAGACAGTGTTGAGCAATTATTCCATTTCAGATGGAGTTCTTTCATACAGTTTCATATCATCCATATAAAGTAGGTGGGTTAGCCTGGCAGATGTTTTTGATATTTGACAGCCATGGCCTGATTTGTTCAGTATTCTTGACAAAGGAATTGTGCAATAATGAACAATAGTGGTGATAGCAAGTCTCTGAAAAATTCCTCTCTTGATATTAATCTCTCCCACTCTATCAGGATTGACCAGCAACCATATCTTCCATTGTGTCACTGATCTTTGTACTAAGCTTCAGACATTTCTACTGATTCCTATTATTTCTAGGTATTCAATTATCCAATCATGTGGCAGGGAGACCAACGGCTTCTTGTAATCAATCCAAGCTACATTCAAATTGGTCTACCTTCTCTTGAAGTTTTACAAAATCATCTTGCCAATTTGTTCCTGTGCTGTTTGGACAGTTTCCTTTCTACTTAGTGGAAAGAGCTTGTTTTCAGCAAGAAGTTACTGGACTGCATCAGCTACCACAGCAATTGGCAATCTGAAAGTTATTGGTAAGCAATAATTGGCTTTAGGTTGACTAGTACTATCTCTTTTGTTGGACCTTTCATCATCTGGTAGGTTTTTCCAGATCTTAACAAATCTTCAGTTTCACCTCTGCAGTATGTCGCTTGGCAATGAGTGGATATAAATCAGTCAGATGTTTCAACCAAAACTATGCAATTCATCTTTATCTGGCACTGATTATTTCTTGATCTTTCTTGCCCATTTTGCCATTATTTCTGTTATTATTACAAGTTCTTTCATTTCAGCCTCTTTTCATTCTTATCCACCTGCTTTATCCAAGATTCATTCTTCTTGTATTTCATTGGATTGTCCTATACAGTAGCTGTGCCCAGGACTGCATTGCTTTTTCTTATTTGCATACAATATATCTCCTCCTCATTTTCTAATGCTTTAATTTTGAATTTAGCATAGGTTAGTTGAGAAAACAAATATAAACCCCATTTCTGATGTTTAGGCAAGAGATCCTCATTCTCCAATATGCAAACTGACAAAACATTTTCTTCAGCCCAGGCTGTTTTTCTATTCAGCCTTGGGTTAAAGCTATAATGCATACAGGGAATAATGTATCAAGAATTGCTAACTTAAACCTCATGTAGATCTTTAAAATAAATTATTTTTATTTAGTTGAACAACTCAGTTACCCATAATTAGCTGGGCTCTGGGATTTAACATTTTTCAGTGTTGCTACAGATTTGGTCACTTCTCTTTTTAAAAACCCTTGGTTACTGTCATTAATCATTTTGATATATTAAGTACTGTTTTTATTTAAAAGCTAGTCTTCTTCATAGTGATTTCCATTCCATGAAGTTCTCTGGGCAGCAAAATAAAAATGCAGGGATGTCTGAAAGTGTGGTTAAAAAAAAAGCAAGATGGGAATTGCAATGATACAATTAGAACTTTGTTATTTTATATGCTAAAATCACATTGTTGGAACTGCTATCTTGTCTTTTTTGATCATATTTTTTGTTATTTTCTAGTCTAGTTTACAGCCATGATTTTCCTTGGAAGTTATTCATCTGAATCCTAACCAGCCTCAGTTTGCTTAGCTTCCATGCCTGGAGAAGGTCAGTGAAGTGCTGCCAGGATTGTATTCAGACAACCATCCTGAACCAAAGTGTGCACGTGTGTGTATTATTAAAACTTTTAAACAAGAAGATAAAAACTAATATAAACTAATATAAAATAAGGAAGAGAAAAAGAAATCAAAGAAAAAGTATAAAGTCCAAAAAAGATAAGAAAAATAGTAAAAAGACATGAAGAAGTGGCTTTCAATATTCTTTACAAAAGTTATAAATACAAATATATTTTCATCTTTCTAAGGTTACATCATATTATCCTTCTTTCTACAATCTATCCTATCAAATCATCAAAACAATAAATCACAATTTTTTTATCATTCTTACACAAAAAGTCCATAAGAGGCTTTCAGGCACCAACTTCCTGAATTGAATTGCTAAGGTTAAATGCTACACTTAGAATAATTGCCAAAGATGATAAAAAAAAGAGGGGAAAAAGCTCAGTTTGCACAATTCTGCTTTAAGTACTGTATTTGCCTGCCAGATCATTTTATTAAAACATTACATTTGCCACTGTTGCAAATCTATAATACATTAGTAGAATTTGTGCTGGTAAAGGAAATTTGATAACAGGATTAAGTGACAGCAAATTTTAGCTTGTGCTTAAGTTCATGTTTCAAATTAATTTTGACCTGATATTAAGATACTAAGATAGTAAGATCAGATGCATTTGTTACTCAAACTAAATTGCAGAATTCATTGTACATAAACAAAGGGTAGAAAGATGACTGAGATCTTATCAAAAATCTGATTAACATTATATTGCTTCCATTATAGTATCACCTTTCAGATGAATATACCACATGCTGCTAATTCTAAGCATACTTGGAGTGCAACTTTGTGATACATGTCAAAAAAAATAGCTCAGAATGCTTTATTTACATTTAGAACACGTAGCAAGCCTGTTGGTAGGACTAATAAAAATGTAATACTAGTGTAGCTAATCCATATATATCTATAGCATTCATTCTGATCCCTCTATAATAAAGCAAATATTAAAAAATGCAATATACATGAAAGTCAGTAATAAGAACAGTTAAAATTCTCTTCATGGGTCACTGCCTTCTCATGGCAAAGAGGCTTGAATAACTCAATGAAGCAATGAGCTATGCCATGCAGGACAATTCATAGTGGAGAGTTCTGTCAAAACATAATCCACTGGAGAAGAAAATGGCAACCCACTCCAGTATCCTTGCCAAGAAAGCCCTATGGACTGTATCAAAAGGCTAAAAGATATGATGCTAAAAGAAGTCCTCAGGTCAATACACTACTGGGGAAAGCAGAAGGCAGTTACAAGTAGCTCCAGAAAGAATGAAGTGACTAGGCCAAAGCTGAAAGGACACTCAGTTGTGGATATGTCTGGTGGTGAAAGGAAAGTCCCATGATGCAACAATATTGCATAGGAACCAGGAATGTAAGATCTATGAATCAAGGTAAGGTGGATGTGGCCAAACATAAGAAGGCAAGATTGAACATAAACTTCATGGGAATCAGTGAACTAAAATGGATGGAAATGAGTGAACTTAATTCAGATGACCACTGTAACTGCAAGAATCCTTTAGAAGAAACAGAGCAGCTTTCACAGCCCTCATAAGAGTGGGAAAAGCAGTACTGAGGTATTGTCTCAAAAATGACAGAATGATCTCACATCAAATCCAAGAAAAACCATTCAATATCATAGTAATCTAAGTCTATGCCCTAACCACTAATGCCAAAGAAGCTGAAGTTGACTGGTTCTATGAAGGCTTACAACACCTTTTAGAACTCACTCCAAAAAAGACACCCTTTTCATCATAGGGAATTGGAATGCTAAAGTAGGACATCAAAAGATAACCAGAATAACAGGCAACTTTGGTCTTGGAGTACAAAATAAAGCAGGGCAAAGGCTAACAGAGTTCTGTAAAGAGAACAATCTGGTAATAACAAGCACTTGTTTTCAACACCTCATGAGGTGACTCTAACATGGACATCACCAGATGGTAAATACTGAAATCAGACTGATTAAATTCTTTGGAGCCAAGATGGAGAAGCTCTATACAGTCAGCAAAAACAAGACCTGGAGCTGACTGTGACTCAGATCATGAGCTTCTTATTATAAAATTCAGGCCAATATTGAAGAAACTAGGGAAAACCACCAGGTCATTCAGGTATGACTCAATCATATCCCTTACGAATATCCCATGGGGGTGATGAATAGATTTAAGATATTAGATCTGGTAGAGAGAATGCCTGAAGAGCTATGGACAGAGATGCATAACAGGTAGCGACTAAAAGCATCCCAAATAAATAGAAATGAAAGAAAGCAAAGTGGCTGACTGATGAGGCTTTACAAATAGCTGAGGAAAGAAAGCAAAAGGCAAGGGAGAAATGGAAAGAAATACCAAACCAAAAGCAGATTTCCAGGGAATAGCAAGGAGAGATAAGAAGGCCTTCTTAAATGAACAATGCAAAGAAATAGAGGAAAACAATAAACTGGGAAAGACTAGAGATCTCTTCAAGAAAATTGGAGATATCAAGGGAATGTTTCATGTAAAAATGGGCATGATAAAAGTCAAAAAGGGTGGGGACCTAACAGAAGCAGAAGACATTAAAAAGAGGTCGAACGAATACACTGAAATTTTATATAAGAAAGATCTAAATGCCCTTGATAACCACAATGGTATGGTCATAGACCTATAGCCAGACATGCTGGAGTATGAAGTCAAGTGGAACTTTGGAAGCATTACAAACAACAATGCTAGCAGAGGTGATGGTATTCCAGGTGAACTATTTAAAATCTTTAAAGTTTATCCTGTTAAAATGCTGCACTCAATATGCTGGCAAGTTTGAAAAACTCAACAGTGGCCACAGGATTGGAAAAGATAAGTTTATATTCCAATTCCAAAGAAGGGCAGTGCCAAAGAATGTTCAAACTACCGTATAATTGTGCTCATTTCATATGCTAGAAAGGTTATGCCCAAAATACTAGAAGCTAGGCTTTAGCAGTATATGAACCAAGAACTCCAGAAGTACAAGCTGGATTTTGAAGAGACAGGGAAACTAGAGATCAAATTGCCAACATTCACTGGATCATGAAGAAAGCAAGAGAGTTCCAGAAAAACATCTACTTCATTGGCTACACTTAAGCTTTTGAGTTTGTGGATCACAATGAACTGTGGCCAATTCTAAAAGAGATGAGAGTACCACACCACTTTGCCTGTCTCTTGAGAAACCTGTATGCTGGTCAAGAAGCAACAGTTAGAACCAGACATGGAGCAACAGATTGGTTCAACATTGAGAAAGGAGTACAACAAGGCTTTATATTGTCACCCTGAATAAATATGTCTGGTTCTAACTGTTACTTATATGCAGAGCACATCATGCAAAATGCTGGGCTGGAGGAATCACCATCTGGAATTAAGATTACTGGGAGAAATATCAACAATGTCAGATATGCTGAAGATACCACTTTATTTGCAGAAAGTGAAGA
Source organism: Acrochordus granulatus (assembly GCA_032468055.1). Classification (NCBI taxonomy): domain Eukaryota; kingdom Metazoa; phylum Chordata; class Lepidosauria; order Squamata; family Acrochordidae; genus Acrochordus; species Acrochordus granulatus. The sequence continues at coordinate 166,263 of JANHZU010009150.1, read as the reverse complement.
GGAACTAAAGAGCGTCTTGATGAGGGTAAAAGAGGAGATTGCAAAAGCTGGCTTGAAACTCAACATTACAAATACCAAGATCATGGCATCCAGTCCTATCATTTCCTGGCAAATTGAAGGAAAATGGAAGTGGTGACAGATTTTACCTTCTTGTGCTCCAAGATCACTGTAGAATGTGAGTGCAGCCATGAAATTAAGAGATTTGCTCCTTGGAAGGAACGCTATGGCATATGTAGACCTCTTAAAAAGCAGAGACATCATCTTGCTGACAAAAAGTCTGTATACTCAAAGCTATGGTTTTCCCCATAGTTATGTATGGATGTGAGAATAAGGAAGGCTGAGCGCCGAAGAACTGATACCTTCGAATTCTGGTGCTGGAGAAGAGTCTTGAGAAAGCCTTGGACATTCATGATATCAAACCAGTCAATCCTAAAGGAAATCAACCCTGATTGCTCATTGGAAGGATGGATACTGAAGCTGAAGCTCAAATATTTTGGCCACATAATGCAAAGAGAGGACTCGTTGGAAAAGTTTATGATGCTGGGAAAGATTGAAGGCAAAAAGAGAAGGGGACAGCAGAGGATGAGATGGTAAAGTGCAATGGGCTTGGATTTGGGTAGACCCCAGGAGGCAGTGCAGGACAGAAAGGGCTGGCATGATGCAGTCCATGGGGTCACAGAGAATCGGACACAACTGAGCAACTGAACAACAATATTCTTTTTAAGTCAATTTCTGATCAAACTGGTAATAATATTACACATGTCCTGTGAGCTCCAACTTAATTTTACTAAATTGAGGTTAGTTATATTTCTCATTTCAGAAAAACTGATAGTAAGCTCATTAAGCATCAGTAAGATGATGTATGGCACAAAACTGAAAATTGCCAGAGGCTGTAAAAATGTCACACTTGCATTCATAAATGTGAGATGTGGCAGCCAAGACTGAGTTGTCAATTTAAGTAACAAAACAAGATTTTGGATATATGAGTCCCATTTCCTAGACTGTATGTAGAGTTGGATCAGTTTCATAAAAGCTGAAGGACTTATGCCACATAAGAAAGGATAAACATGGGTGGGGGTGGGAAATATATCTGCAGTGGAATTTAAATCATAATTAATTTTTCATTGGAATCTAAAAGCTTTGGGTTTGAGGGGAATAAAACCTAGACCCACATTTTATTCATCTGAAAACTTTGATTTTTGGTTTAAAAACATCACATTCAGATGCTTTAAACCTATTCTGAAATATTAGACATGTTAGAAAATGGGTTTGATATAACACCAGGTGTTAAGTTCAAAAGAAAGAATCTGTATAATATTTTTGGTAACTTGTTAGTGAGTAAACATTTTAATCTATATCTCTATCTATCATTTATCAGAGGCATAGTAGTACAGCCAGTTGTGTTGACCAGAAACCACTCCAGTGGTTCAAGCCACAGCACCACGTGATGGGGTGAGCTCCTGTCACTTGCTTCCATCTCCTGCCCATTCAGCAGTTCGAAAGCATGTAAAAATTCAAGGAGATAAATGGGTACCACTTTGGTGGGAAAAAAGATGTCCGACAGTGAGGGGAGCAGGAAGTCGGCACTGGACCTGCCTGAGCTCAAGGGTGGAGCAGGATCTGTAGAGGAAGCCCCCAGACACAAATACCCCTGGTTAGCTGTGGAGTGGGGTTTAGTGTAATGTAATATAATGTAATGTGTTGACAGTAAACCACCAAAAGTTGCTTAAGAGATTGGTGGTATATATAATATACTAATATTATTATATTAATAATATTAATGTGTATTAAATTATTAAATTATATGTGTGTGTATTTTTCATACTGATGCAAATCCTGCTATTAAGCTTCAACTAGAGTGAGAGCTGTTATCATAGGCGTTTGTTAGAAAGCCTAAGGAGATTGGAATGACATCACAGACATCAAATCATTGCACAAATAATCTCTGTGACGACTTCATGATGAGCACAATGTCATTGCTTCTCTCTCACATAGCTTTCAAATATATTAGGAATGTGAAATGCTTTGCATTTGATTCTAAAGAGGTACATTGGCCCATACAAGAATCCACGTTATAGGACTCTTTAAACCAAACTGTGTGTACGTAACTTCTGTGTAATCAAGAATCTTCTATCTCATAGAAAGAGCATGAAACACTAAAGATTTAAATATTAGTAGGCCAACTTCATCTTTAATTTGTATTCAAACATACTGAATAGAACGTTTTACTGATTTATTCTGATTTTGATGATTCCTATTACCTAAAATGGATTTTTTTCCTATTTATCAGAGCTGGTGGAATTAAATAATCTTTAAATACCCCAGTAGATGTCTCAATAATGGAAAAATACAGATAAGCAAAAAGTAATCAGGTAATTGACACTATACACACTCATACACATATGCGGAAAACAAAAGTATCATAAAGGAAAAGGTATTAACAAATAAAACTAAAATAAACAAATTTTTAATGAAACAAAAAGTTATGCCAGAGAGGACTAATAGTTCTGAAGACAGAAAAATGCAAAATGAAAAGAACTTTGCTATGTGGCACAGAGACAGGAAAATTTTGATTTTAAATTACATCTCGGCCTATGTCACATCTTTATATTCTATAAATACTGTACTGCATTACATACTACAGATCCTACACCTTGTACTCCTTTAGTACAAATTAACTTGAAATGACTTGGTTGCTATTTTCAGATTGGTACCCAAGAAATGCCCACTCTCTGAAGAGGCCTTTCATCTAGGTACATTTATCATTTGATTGCTCATTGCATGATGACTCAGCTCTTGAATGTAGAAAGTAACATCCATTCACAAACTCAATTTATTGTTTAATGCTGAAGTCACCGAGAGCTAAACGTGCATTTTGAAACAATCCATGGATGTACATACAGATGTACATATACTCCCCAAATAATTTCATTCAAAAACAGTAACTTACAATGCTGATTGTAAATTATGTACATTGTTTTAGTTGCTCACAAGTAATCCTCTTCCTTCTAAAAACAAGAAAATCTTAATATGTTTTTGTTAATAGGACTCAATAGAATACAGGAGCCCCAGTTAATGATGGTAATTGGGAGCAGAATTTCTAAGCAATGTGGCATGTGATTGTGATACTTTGCAATGGCAGTTCTGAATTTTCTTGGTTACAGTCATTAAACAAGGAATACATGAGTCATTAAGCAAAGACCTCATGTGACTGTGATTTCTAACTTCCTTTAAGTTTCCCCATTGACTTTGCTTGATGGAAACGGACAGAGAAGATCACAAATCAGGATCAAGTGACCGTGAGATGCTATGACAGTCAGAAATTTGGGCAGGTTGCCAAGCACCTGGCTCATGATCATGTGACCACAGGGAACACTATGTCAGTTGGAATTTTTAGGACTGGTCATAACTACCACTTGTTTCATCAATGCAAGCTTGAATGGTTATGGATGAATTGTTATTAAATGAGAAACATGTGTAGTTGGATATCGAAGAAACTTGTGAGTAGTTCTGAAATCACATACATATTCTATATGTGAATCAATCTAAAATCACATATTTAGAATCACAATAGAACATATGATAAGTTGAATTTTTTTAGGGAACATACTATGTACAATTACTTTGTCCTAACAGACTACTTGTTTTGAGCATGGTGAGTCTGAGCTTTCCCAGGTCCTTTTTTTTTACATACTGAACTCCACATGCTGATGAAAATTGTTTCTGATTTTTATCTCTCTAATTAGCCTTGAACCACAGGGTGATAGGCAAGCACTCAGTAATAAGATGTGGCCATTTTACACATAAATCTTTCTGCTTTTAAAAAATACAGTTTCTTGAAATTTAGCTGAATAGAACTAATACTAACCATCCAGTCATACAAAGTACACTGTGATTAATCATAAAGCATTTCACATCTTCTTATAATGTAGTGGTTCCAATATGGCAATATTCAATATTTGCAAACATTGCCAAAATCATGACACTAAATAGGAGTTAGGAAGAGAATAAAATGATACATGCCTGAATGAAGAGATTTGTCCTGCCTACACTGAAGAAGTGTAGTACTATGATTGTAGAAAATGTCCCCAACTGGAAAGAACTAGAATGGAATTGTGTCTGTATGTTTGGACATGGATGTTGGTGTTAGTCACACCACCTTGCACACGGGAGAAGAGGCAAATTAGTGTTCACCTGCATATTATAGCCAATTGAGTCAATGGCTGATAGTTCAGACTGACAGCCAAATTTAGAAAAAGAATGCTTTCCTGGCCACTAATATCAAAGTGGAATTATGGTCTCATACAGGGGGATCATAGGTCAAAATGAAAGCAAGCCTGTTAATCCTTTTTTGGGAATGACAGCAACTTGTTAATTTGGGCCAGCAGGAATGGGGCCAATCTGATCTCCAGGTGGATGATATTCCACAAGATGGGTACCATGGCAGAAAACACTGTTGTCTTGTGTTCACCAGATGACCTGGTTAATGGGACCCAAAACATGCCTCTCTTGACAGATCAGATGGGATAGATAAATGTAACTGGGGAGAAGTAGCCCCTGAAGTAACCCAGTCCCATGCCATGCAGGGCTTTGTATTATTACAAAGAAGAAGAAATATATCCTTTATACAATGCATTAGGAAAATTTTTATAGCACAAAATACAGCTTCCTATCATCCAGCTTCAGGCATAATCGATTAGTGGTTAAGCATCTGTAGTGACTGTCCTTCTAAAAACAATTCTGTAAACTAAACTTAAAATCCTAAATGGTTTAGATTCCATTTTTGTTAGGAATCAAAACATTTCCTCTGCCTCATCCCAATCACTCAAATGGAGTGGTTGGCATTTCTTTTCAAATAGCAAACCTTTTACATCACATTAAATCAAATCACAATCTGCTTTCAGAAGTTCATTATTGCCGCACAATTTACTTGTTGGCATTAGCCATTTTTATAGGGGATGAGATTGAAAGGTTTAATCTGGATGTGTATTGTACAGAGGACTGCAGTGTGGATACCCACAGCAATGTGTCACGTTCAGTTATGCATTCACTTGTTTGCAAGCTCCTATCTCCCCATGTCTTCTAGTATATATATTTATTTGTATCCCACCTTCATTATTTTTACAAATAATTCAAGGTGGCAAACATATTTAACACATATTCCTCCTCCTGCTTTCCTCACAACAATAATGTTACCAGGCATGGCATTGTAAACACCTCAGGCACATAGCTGGAGCTCAAAGGCAACTGGTAGATCAGCTAGGCTGGTACTTTGAGCCGGTGAAGTACTTCAGATGCAAAGAGGACTCTTGGGAATTGCCCCACGTGCTCTTGGATGATTTGCAGCTGCCTAGTCAAGGAGAAACAGGAGTCCTCTTAAATTGTGCGTCTGTTGATTGGAGAGAGGGGAAGATAACAAGTCCAACTTTTGCCTTTTTATCTAGTGATGCTGTTCTGGTCTTAGCTGTTTATTTACTTTTTTTTCTTCTTTTGATTATTTCTGGAATGCTAAGGGCTCAACTCTGTGAATTATATTCTATTTCCCTTTGCTTAATTACACTGCTTATGTGTATATGAAGAGGGGAATGAAGCTGAAAAGTGCTTGGACTGCTGGTCTGTCTGCAATTCTGCAAATTGCTTGAAATCAAAATCTTAATCATACTGTGTATTTTGAATTGTGTCATTATGGTGAGAAAATTCCATTTTCTGCTTCTTAGTTTTGATTATTTGTGAGTTTGTTTACATTGTATTGCTTTTTTCACTGAGGATTGGTCATTGATTGGCAATTGTGGCATGTTATGAGTATTGGAACTGCTGCATTGACTCTTTACCATCTGAACTGAAAGGCTGACATTATGCAACTTTTGTTTTCTTTTCTTTTTCTCTCAATATAATAGAAAAGGAGAGATGGCTATAAAAAAGGTGTTGAGACAGATTTTGGCTGAAATTCAGAAACTCAATGATAATATATAGATTAGAATGGAAGTTTGGGGCAGAAATTTGCAGATGTCTGAGAAAAAATATACAAAAAAATAGACCTATTTTGAGAAGAGGAAAAAGAGGGAAAATTGACACAAAAGTCAGAACTGAAAATTATAGAATGAGCCAGTCTAGGATTGAATCCATGCAAATAAAGGGAAAAAATGGGAATCTTTAATATAAAGTTGAAGGAATGAAGTTGCCAGTGGAAAAGTTTGCACTTACTCACATATTGTTGAATGTAAGGGAATAAGTGTTTTTTCTCAGACTGCAGGGTTCCAGGAGCAAACCAGAATAAATAAAGATGGAATGATTAGTCAGACAGGCAGAACTGATAGAGTGAATTTGCCTCTTGTAGAAGAAAGTTATTTGTTTAGGGATACTGTAGTTCAATTTGTAAAAAAAATTCACAGAGCAAACATTGCAAAAATGTCTCCAAGGGAATTTTGTAATGATGGGTAAAGAACTAGTTTTGCTGAGAGAAATTTCAGTAAGATTTTTGAGGATGATGTGGGTGATATATATATACAGTATTTGGGATATGGAATTTTAAATCTAAATTCATTAATTCAGTGTTTATAGATTGTTTTGATAGGTGAGTTCTCAATGCGCTATGTATGGAAGATGATTGTTTACTACATCTTATACTCTGCCACTAAAGAGTCTCTGTGCTTTATCCCACATGAAGCTTTCTACAGGAGTGAGATGAGACTAAAGCTGAAAGATGTTTATACTGATAATATTTCTGTGGGAAGACAGTTGAAATAAGTTTCTAACTGTTTAGAAGTTGCTCTGGAAATTTCTGCTGGTGAACTATAAAAAAGGAATCTTTGTGGATGGACTTGAAGATTTTGGGATAAATTTATTTGTTTAGATAAAATATTATATAGATTAAAAAATCAGAACAATTACAACATATAGTGAGAGAAAGGAAATGTTTATAGTATATAGTAATGTATATAGTTTTATACATTTTATAATGTATGTAGTTTTTATCATACTAATCTGATTAGACTGAGAAAGGGGAACATGTTTTTCTTTCCTTTTGTATTGATTTTTGGATGGACATTCATCTGGAGTTGGGTTGGGAGCAATGGGGGGTTTCTTTTGTTTTTTCCTTTTTTGGGTGTGTACATGTATTTTAGATTTTGTTGTTATTTGTTATATGGTTTTTGTTATTTTGTTTTTTCTATTGTATGTTCGTTGTATTTTCTTTTGTTGAAAAATAATTTAAAAAATAACTTGGTGAGGTGAGTTGGGCTGAGAGGGTGACTGGCTCAAGGTCACCCAGTTGGTTTTCATCACTAAGGCAGGACAAGAACTTATGACCTCCTGGCTTCTCGCCTGTTGCCTTAAGCAGTGGACCAAATTGGCTGTCCTTATTCATCTATGTTTACTAGAGTGTTTTATTTAATGCCTCAAATTTTCATCAGCAATTTGCTTTCAACAAATCATCAGACACAAACTGCAAAAACATCAAAGAAGTAGTGAGTGATGATTTTAATCAGTGTTCCAAGTCTAAGAAAGGTCAGCATGTACAAATGGATATATCCCTTGTTCTACCTGAACAGGGTTTAATCAGAAAAAAATGATAGTATTTATCTAGTTTCTTTTAGGGAGCCTTATCTAGACTGATGCTCTATAAACGACTTAGATTTAACTCCAAAATTCCTAGAAAACATCAATAGAAGTTGAGCTGGCTGGGGATGATGGAAATTGAAATACAGATGCTTGGAGGGCATCAGGATAGAGACAATACAAGACAGGTGTTCACTGTCAGCATAGTTTCCCAAGAGACAAAGTCTCTGAAACTGCTATAAGTATTATAACCTAATTTGTAAACAATGATTCAAACAAAAATATGATTGAATCAACTTAACTAATCCCTAAAGTTACATATACACATTATATAGTTTTTAATTTTCACTTTATCCTTTTGAGAATTTCCAAATGTTCTACTTATCAACTACAGTGGTACCTCACAAGATGAGTAACTCACAAGATGTGAAACTTGCAGGACGAGCAAAAAATTCAATAAAATGTATTCCGCTAGACGAGCCACGACTCACATGACAAGCAAACTTTGCGCGATAAATTGTGTGTCATCAGTTAGCACACTCTGTATTTCTCGTTCAGGCAGAAACTCCGCACAAGAGTTCTGCCGACGCAGCAAGTGCGTGCATGCGTTCTGCCACCTCTACCACGTGTTTTACTCCATTGTTGCACAGGCGGCAACCCCACACAAGAGTTCTGCTGATGCAGAAAGCGCATGCGCATGTCCTGCTGCCTTTACCGTGTGCAATTTACTCTGTTACTGTGCATGTGACTGACCTTGCCAAATCCTGATCGCAATGAGCCCCATCACTGCGTAAACAGCTTAAATTAAGTGAAAGGCATTCAAGAGATGGAACTCCTGAGACTTCAGACTCCAGATTCAATCTCC
>JANHZU010009150.1:137599-149660 GCA_032468055.1 Acrochordus granulatus | reverse complement strand
GTAAGACTCATTTATATTCAGCTTCTTCCTTTATCAAATATTATAATTAGTACAATTAGTTATGACCCATCCTTGAAGTTATGAGCACTGCATCACCCCCATGGACACCTGATCAAAGCGCTGGGCATCTTGCCTATATTTATGCTTCAACTCCCCCCACTTATCTACCCCTCTCCATCTCTGACCTTTTGACCACCTGTGTTGTGAAGGGCCAGCAGTTGCCTTGGCTGGACACCATTTTCTTTCCATTATGTCTTGCTGATTAATTATTTCCTTACTATCAAATGCTAGAATTTCAGCTTCCCAATATTCCACTGGGCAGATGGGCAGGGACAAGACCAATTGTGAAAATTTTTTTACATCATTCACATCACCTTTGTGAGGACTTTGTGACCTCTGCTATATCATGTAAGCTCCTGTTTTTGTGGGAAGGCACTTTCTCAGATCTGGTATTTGCATGGAATTCTCTGAGAAATACAGTTAAAGTACTTTAGAATTGCCAGATGAGTACTGCTGTGAGCTCTGCTCTTTTCTTTTATTCTTCTATTACTGAACAATTGTTTTATAATGTTATCCAATATTTCCTGCTAATTTTCTTCTATTAAGATGATTTTAAAACTCAGCAGAACTTGTGATATGTGTTTCTTAATTAGAACAGGGCTTATGTGCATAACCAACTAGGTCCTTTGGTTCTGGAAATTTCTTTGTTAGTAAGCACTCACTTTAATATTTTTTTCATTGTTAAAAATCAGAAGATGGTGGCATCTTTTCTAACTAGTTAACTTTATTAGAAAGCATAAGTTTTGTGAGCTGCACCTCACTTCATCAGATGCATAGAATAACTAGTGTAGTAACTATGCATTAGATGCATAGAGCAACTAGTGCATAAAGTAACTAGTGTAGTAAACCTTGGCAGCTTTATGACTTATAGACTTGAACTCTCAGAATTTTGGGAGTTGAAGTCCACATTATTTATTTATTGAACAATTTTATATAGTTGCCCAACTCACACACAGTAACATATCTTAAAGTTGCCAAAGTTGAGAAATACATTTTCAACTATTAATTTTATCATATTTGTACCCCAAACTATTCTTCCCATAAAGTAGAAAAAGAAGGAAAGCTTTGCAAAATAGCATAAGAGTTCATGGACATTTATATATTAGATCCTTAAAGAATTTCTTTATATTGGTAGGATGTATTGTTTGTATATTGATCTATATTCACATGTGAAATTTTGGGTAGAATATGGATCAATTGGTTTCATTCATTTGTCTTATTGACCCCAGAGAAATTAATCAAGGGATTTGATCTAAATAACCTTGCCTGATCTTATCTTCTCATAGAAAGTCATATTCTGGAAGACGTAAACAAGTGCATTATTGCCTTGAGAGAGCAGAATCCTGATGAACTGGACTGTGCAGCTGGTGCCATCCGTGGGCGGGCAGCAAGAGTGGTGGACTTTGTTTCTGGTGAGATGGACAATTATGAGACAGGCATCTACATTGAAGGAGTGATGAGAAATGTGCAATATCTTTCAAATGCCGGTATGTATATATGCATTTTCTAGGTTCTTAATATTTGTTGGGTTTCCATGAGGAATATAACCAGTTCTCTAAAACTGAAATTATAGCTGATCCATATATTTTATTATAAAAGTTTAAGGTATCCATTTAGGAATACTTGCCAAGATTTTTGTGTGACCTGTGTTTCCTATGTTTGACATCTATTTCACATCTTCCTAATTATATATAAAAATAATCACATTTGGATAGGACATTCATACTTCTTTCATATAAATACTTTGAATTCCTGTCTATGGTTGGACAAGGTTTGAGCATCGGATTTGGTAAAAATGTTGGATGTGTACTTCAGTCTGTATTTTGGTAAAATGAGGTTTGATATTGCTATCTCAAAATAGCAGTACATAGCATCAGATTTCCACCTTGCATGAAAACTCTGTGCATGACTGCATGAATGTTAAGAGTGGGAGGTGGAAAGTCAGTGATTAAAATCTCACTTAGTAGATGGCCATAACAGATTCACTTTTTTTCTCAGACTGAGATTGTATCTGTGAATAAGTAATTTGAACATGTAAAATAGAAGTTGTCCTTGACATATGACCATTCATTTAGAAACTTTTCAGAATTATGACAGCATTGAAGAAAATGACTTAGGACGGTCGTTGCACTTATGACTGTCATAGCATCACTATGGTCCTGTGATTGTGACCCAAGCTCTTGGCAACTGGCTTTCATTTATGATGGTTGCAGTGTCCCGAGATCATGTTATTGCCATTTGTGACTTTCTCAGCAGGCTTCTGACAAGCAAAGTTAATGGAGAAGCCAGCAGGGAAGGTCACAAATGATAAACATGTGATATGTTATTTAATGACTATAGTAGTAGTAGCAGTAGTAACAGTAGTAATAGTTTATTAAGTCAACTATCATATCAAATACATAAAACTAATACAAAAATGCAAATAAATACAAAGAAAGCAAAACTTCACAAAAAGTTGTCATTTTATAATTAACCCCAATCTGATTGGGGTATTCTGTCCTCTTTGAGATGGTCTTTGAAATGAAGAGTGCAATCTTATTGGTCGTATGCAGGTTTACTCCTTGCAAGGAAGACTAGTTCTCTGGGTGCCCCAATTTTTTTAGTTTTTAGAGAAAGGTCTTGGTAAACAGCCCTTTCTGGAGAATACAATTTACAGTCAACAAGAATCCACAAATGAGAAGTCTGTCTTCAGTTGGGATTCCATGAAACCTCCCATGTCTTTCTATGGAGTCCAGTGGTTCAAAGCAATCTCTAGAAAAAAAAACACTTCTGAGATGGTCAGGCGTGTTAGACAATTTGTGTTTAGCCAGTGACTTGACACATTCAAATGTTGCAATAACATCTTGAGCAGCTACATCAAGAACTCTTTGTTTGAAAACTTTTGATCTGATTGGACTGGAGACTGGATGAAGAATCCATATTGAGAGATCTTGTTTGAAAATTGAGTGGCCCAAGTTTTGAAGCACAGCTTGGGTAGTCTACCTGGGTCCATAAACAGGATCTTCATCCAGTAATCAAATACTTTGAGTACTAATGGCTTTATATAGGAGGTATGCTCAACTCTTCCCTTATTGCTGGGGTTTGTCTAGATTTATCTACTTGCAAGATACATTTCAAAAAAAAATATCATATCTGTTCCAGTAAGGGGGCATTTATAGTCCCCACATTTCTGCATTTCTGTACCATATGTGATCATTGGTACTATTTTGCTGTTATATACCTTCATGATTGGAGTTAGAGAACCTGGGTAGCTACGGTTGGTAAGATGCCTTATGGAGTTGGCATTGGCTGTCCAATTTTAAATCCTCTTAAAATGTGGAACCCAGAAACCCTTTTCTGTGAAAACAAGTTCTCAGTATAAACAGGACTTAACTTTATCTATATGTTCCCTGTATAGGCTCCAATTATACTTAGTCGTCCTCTTTCCAAAGACAACTACCTTAGTTTTGGACTTATTGATATTCAAGAAGTTGATTGTGTAGTATTTACTCAATCTGCACAGCCGTCTTCTCATCTCTGTCTGGATATACAACATCAGTACCATGTTATCTGCATAGAGCAGAATGTTTACATGTTTATTTTAAACTTCAGGCATATGTGTATCGGTAGAGTGAAGGGATTTTGGGATGTCATTGATATATAGATTAAACAGAATGGGAGCCAGTATACACACTTGTCTGACTCCTTTCTTGGTGCTATGCATTCCTGTACATACCCTTAGGTATGAGTGTACATACGTTTCTTCCAAAGAAAATCCCTACTTATTGAAAATTGAAAATCCCTACTTATCCCTACTGACTGTTGCACTAAAATCTATAAATTTATAAACAGTTGGCTCCCTTTAACTGTATATTTTTCTATTAGACGGCGAAAAATTATGCAGTTATCAATAGTGGAGAGACCTGACTTAAACCAGTTTGCTTTTCAGGAAGCAGGCCCTTTTCAATTACCCAGTCCTCAATCTTATATAATAAAAGATATTTTGACATGCAGTTTTGCGATGATGTCAATTTGTCTAATTGACCTATAATTTGAAGGATCACCTTCATTGCACTTTTTGTAAATGGGGACCACAATAAAGAGCTTGCAACTAGCTGAATTTGGCAGGGATTATTATTAATATGGGTAAATAAACCTGCAAGTAAGGGAGCCCACCAGTCAGTGTGACATTTAAGTAATTGAGGGGGTAAAAGGTCTTCCCCAGGATCTTTGTTAGGCTTCAATGTCTGAATGAGTCGTCTGGTTTCCTGTTCAGTCACCAGTTGCCATGGAAGAGTGAAGCTATAGGCCTCCTGTTGTGGGTTCTCTAATCCACTACAACTCAAGGCAATAAATAGTTGAGTATAATATTCCTTCCAACTGGAGACAGCTATAGCAATGCCCAGGGAGAATCAACATTCCCATAATAGTCCTGCAGCTAAATGCCAGAAAAAGGCTGGATTTGGATTTTTGGCTGCTAGCCCTAAGTTTAACCAGACAGAGGACATGTGGCAAAACTTCTTGCACTTGATGTTTTTCTTGTACTCTTCTCTGAACACTAACATGGCAACATCATCTTTATTATTATTAGATCAATAATTCTATGCTGAACACATATCTAACCTTAATCTTTTTCTCAGGGAGTAACAAACCAATGAGGACATTTTATTAACAACTGTACTGATTAACAAATTTTCTGATCCCAATTTGGTCATAAGTCAAGGGCTACCTATCTGCCATTTAACATCAAAGAAAACAGAACAAACCTTTTTGTACCATGTCATACAATTTTTTTAATATGCATAGTATTTTTTTGGTTTTGGTGGGAGGTACCCCTTCAGATTCTCAGACAGATGATTCCCCATCACCTCCTGTGTCCAATCTGCTTAGATAGTGATGCCAAGGAATGAATTAGAAACAAACTTCTTCTTGTCAAGTTGGTAATCTACTCTTAAGACAGTTCCTCTGTCAAAAACTGTGATTATTATTTGATTTGTGTTAAAATGCAGCTGCTGAAATTTTGAAGAACACACTCCACTTTCTCACAACAAATGTAATATAAGAGTCAAATGGGCCATACATACACTCATTCAAATAATTTCTCTTTATGCCTTGAGGGATATACAAACAAGTTAATTTCAGTGTCTCCCATTTTTCCTTTTTCCATTTTTCCTTTTTCCATCATGTAATGATTCCATTACAGTATCAGTTCATTATTTTTAAAATGTTATCAAAACAATTTGTACATATTTTCATATGCACTTTCCTAATATGTGTAATTTTGCAATCAACTTCTCCCAGAAAGTATTCTTTGTGATTGTTCTCACTGAGATTCATATATTTATATCTCCCATTTATGTTTATATCTCAATAAAATATGTCCACCCAAAGAGCAATAGAAGCATATCCCCTTTCTTTGGAATAGCATCCCCCTTCGACATTTTAATGTCTCCTTTCCTTCTGACATTCAGAAAAATCTATGAAAACTTAAAGTTCTTCAAACTGGCCTTAGGAGCTGTATGATATGGATTTTCCATTAGCAATGAAAATTATCTTGATTGTAATTAGATAAATAATATATTCCTGGGCTCTTATATAGATGGTTTTCATGAATTTATATGGAATCATTTTGCAATATATATATTTTGATGCAGCTGAAATTTGTTAAAAAAAATTGGGCAAGTATCAATCAGTGTCTCCACAAATAAATATCCTTTGAGATAGCTGTCTTTAAGTCCATCTATTCATAGTGATTGATTGACAGTATATTCAAAAGCATCATTCTTTCTATCCTGCTTCTTCAAAGTCCAATTTATCATTAGTTTGGTCTTCTTTATATTTAATTTTAGTCCCATTTTTCACCGTGCTCCTTGATTTTTCTTAGTACATCTTGCAGATGCTTTGCATTTTCAGCTATCAGAATAGTGTCATCAACACAGTGCAGATTACAATGTTTCTTCCTTCAGTTTCAAAGCCATACTCATCTTCTTCCAATCCACCTTCTCTTAATACATATTCAGCCTATACATCTTTCTGTGTCTATTTGTTTCAGTGTCCTTACAGTCGTTGTAAAACTGCTTCTTGTTTCTTTGAACATCTCTTTGAAATTCTTCGTTGAGTCTTTTCTTGAGAGCTTTGTCTTTCTTGGCTTTGGCTTCTTTTCTTTTCTTCGCACTTTCCACTATTTATTCTGACATCCAGATTGCTTTCTTCTGTTTCTTAATCCTTGGCAATTTATTTTTACATTTCTCCTTAATAAAACTTAAGTTCATTCCAGAGTTCTTTTGGTTTTTCCTCAATGAGATTCAGGACTTCAAAGTGATTCTTGAAATTGTGGGTACATGCTCAAGATCATATTGTTGAAACTAGTTGTCTTTCTCCTATGCTGTAGCTCAGCTTGGAACTTGCGTATGAGCAATGCATGATCTCTTTCATAATCAGCCTCTGTCCATGTCTTTGCTGCTGTAACTAAGCTCTTCTACCTTCTTTCAGCAGTAATGTACTCAGTTTGATTTCTAAGTACTCCAAGTGGCGATGTCCATATAAATCGGTATAACTTTGGTTGTTGACAGTGTTAGCTATGAAGAAACCATAAGAGTGGCAGAAATTGATAAACCATTCTCTTGCTTCATTTCAGCTTGCTAAACCATATAATCCAAGAAAATTTTCTTTCTTAGTATTTTCAACTTTGCAAAGCCAAAGTCTCCAGTCACAAACCGCACTTGCATATTGCTTTCAAACTGTACTTGATCATTAAGCTCATTAACCTCTTCTTTTTCTTCATCAGTGTTTGAAGCATAAACTTGAATGACCATCATATTAAAGGGTTGTCAACAAAATTTAATCAATATTATTTGGTCATGTATTTCCATTCTTAATTATAAAAACATCATTTTTTTTTGTTTTTCATGTATTGAGTAATAATACATGACTGAAAGTGTCCAATCCCAATCCATCCAAATCTGTTTATGCCTAAGATATCAACATGTAGTTGAACAATTTCGCCTTTCATTGTGCTGAGCTTCTAGATGTTCATGCTTCTTATGTTCCATGTTCCCATTTTAATTCTGTCTTTTCAATGCTCTGTTGGCAACATGAGCAACTAGATGTTCCAAAGGGTTTAATCTAGCCTTTTTTATAAATATAAATATTCTGAAAGATCTTCAGCTGTTCTTTAGTAGCATGTTGAATGCCATCCAATCTGAGGGGTCCATCACAAGGCACTATCATCCATCATTTTTACTATTTTCTAACTCTGTGGTTTTCTTGGTAAAATACAGGAGTAATTTGCCACTGCCTTCCCCCATGCAGTATAAAACATTGCATTTGCCATTGTCACTAAAATGATCCTCCTCCTCCTCCTCCTATATTTTCCTATATTGCTGCTGCCCAATAGAGGTGCTTATTTCTTTTACCTGGGAAGATGATGTGATGTTTATGGTTTGAGTGACTCCGCTGGCAATGGAACTCTTGGCATACACTCCCCTCCCCACATGCACAGACAACAGGATGAATCTGTACAGCAAGACTTCGTACTAGTTGATCTATTCATATTTGCAGTATTAAATATTATCATGCTATGATCAAAATTCTCCCCCATTTCAAGGTGTAATAGATCTGGCCTATGCTTTAGAAAATATGTGCTAGATAGGGGAGTGGCAGGGAATATTTAACGAGACAATCTAAATATACCCAATGGGCCCAAAATATTATATAGCCAGTGCTTGACTTCTCTCCATTTTTTTAAAGATAGCAGTTGTGTTTAAATTAATTTAAATTAATTTAGTCTCGACTTCTATGTCAGAAAACTTCTAGTAGCAGAATACATAGCCCTTTCAATTTTTTTAAAAGCAATGATACCTAATTCTGAACAACAGCTGAATAAAATAAAATCCTCCTCTTCCACCACTAAATCAATGTACAATAGCTGAACAAGAAAAGCCTGTGCAAAGAGATGGAACTTCAGGTTCATGAGTTTCAATTTACATAGACACGGGAAGATAGAATAAAAGCAAAAAAATAGTTGCTAGAAAAACACAGGGAGATTCTTATCTGCTTGTCCTACTTACAGGCTTTCCAAATATTTATCCTTGCTACTT
The DNA here is from genome assembly GCA_032468055.1 of Acrochordus granulatus. NCBI lineage: Eukaryota > Metazoa > Chordata > Lepidosauria > Squamata > Acrochordidae > Acrochordus > Acrochordus granulatus. The sequence goes on along the minus strand of JANHZU010009150.1, from coordinate 141,522 downwards.
TGAGAAAGAGACACTGATTAAATAAATTTTAACTGTTCCAGGAGAGTTCTTCACGAATACAATACTGTAATCTTAACAGTAGTCCATGTTTAATATAATGTGTATTTAGTCTAAGATTAACTGCTGGTTGTTGCTTTGTGTAGCAGCCTTGGTTGTGGATTACCTACCCAGAATACACTTCTAGCTACTAAATAATGTTTAGGTTAATTTGTGCCAAATCTTCAATTCCATTTTAGGCAAATTTTTACTGAAAAGCCCATTCACGGTATAATCAGAAAGCAAGTATGTATGTAAATCATTCTCTATTTTGACTGTTAGCTGTATGGCATTTGTTTCGTCTGTCAGTGCCACTTATTTCACAGCAAATGACAGATTTTCAAGAGATAAACAGCAACTCAAGAAAGCATATTCCATAATTGTACAGGAACTGAAAATTTTATGTAATCTGTGACTTAAAAGGCATCTAATAGAAGAGAATATATGTAGCTCAGGATTGAACTGTGAAGTGCTCATGCGCTCTGACTTGTTTGCTTGCAGACATTTCATTATTCAACTTGGTAACATCATCAGTACTCAGATAATGTTTTGAAGGGCATTATTTGATACTAGCAACTATTGAAATATACAGCAGTTAAGCAACAATTTATATTGCAATGTTTTTCTAGTTTATACAATAAAATAGGCTAAATATTATAAATATTACCGGATTGTCATAATTTGTTTAAACATGCTTGTATGGATTCTTGAGCATTTTATGTTGAGGTATAAACAAATAATCAAGTACTACAGTATGAAAGTGCATTAAATACAAGAACAAATAGGTTTTGTAGAAATGCCCATCCTTTGGTATTCTTCTTCAGTATCCAGTTGGGTGTACATATTTTTTCTTTAAGAGCCAAACCTAGAGTCTGACTTGAATCTGTTTTTGCTTGTATGGTATTAACCTATGTTGTCTGTAATGTTAAAGCATATGTACTTCCTTTGGTGTGTTAAAACATGTATACAGTGGAACCTTGGATTGCGAATAACACAGTTCATGAGTTTTGCAAGACAAGCAAAAATGTTTAATAAATGATTCCATATATGCCATTTGAACCTCCTGTATAAACTTTCACTTGGCTTTTAATCCTGTGAAATACTAGCTTTATGTCTTGTGCAAAGCTGCAGATGCAAAAGTGTCATTGTGATTTAATCAAGATATAAATTGTTCAAAAGAAACAGACCCAATAAAAGAGGAAGAATTACACTATGTGTAAGGAATCACTGCACCTCAATAGAAATACACAACACCAAGAATGAAAGCCTTTTTAAAAACATTTGGGTGAAAATTAGAAGAAAAAGAAATGACATTGCTATAAGTGTGTACTACAGGCCACCCAACCAATCAAAAGAAATAGGTGAACTTTTTTGCTAATCAGTTGGCTAAGATCTGCAGGAAACACATCACTGAGAAATGGGGAACTTTAACTACCCTGACATCAACTGGGAGACAAACTCTGCAACAAGTGGATGATCAAACAGGTTCCTGAGATGCCCAGATGACAACTTGTCATCCAAAAGGTAGAGGAGGGAACAAGAGGGTTAGCTATCCTGGATTTAATTCTTACTAATAGGGATGAAATAATAGAAGAGGTAGAAGTTGAAGGAACTATGGGGGAGAGTGTCCATGCCATACTAGAATTCAACATAATGCGAGCACAGGTAATTGAACAAAGTCAAACTAGTGTTTTAGACTTTAAGAGTGCTAATATCAACAAACTAAGAGAGATAATAGGAAAGGTTCCATGGATGGAAATCATAAAAAGAAAAAACAATTTAAGATGCTTGGGAAACTTTGAAAATTGAGAGTATGAAAGTCCAATCAAACACAATATCTCAAAGAAAAACAAGAGACCTCCAATGAAACCAACATGACTGCATAAAGAATTCTGTGGCAAAAATTGAGGGACAAAAAGAACATATATAAAGAGGGGCATATAACTGGAACAGAATACCAGCAAATAGTCCAAATCTGCAAGGATGGAGTCAGGAGAACCAATGCTCAGACTTGCAACAAATACAAAAATAACAAAACAAAACAAAAAAAAGGTTTCTTTCAGCATATAAAGAACAAGAAGAAAGTTAAGGAAATGAATGGTCCACTAATGGTAGAAGATGGCAAGAAGATAATGGGCAGCAGGGAGAAAATGGAACTGCTTAATTATTTCTTTGCATCTGTCTTTATGGGAGAAAGAACAGGAATGCAAGTCAAAATAGGCAAGAAATTGGTAAAAGAACACCTATCCTCTCTAGATGAGTTCAAATTGCCAGGACCAGGTGGTTTACATCCCTGGATTCTGAAGGAGCTGGCAGATGGATCTTGGAACCACTGAACAAAATTTTTCAGAACTCCTGAATTGACACAGGACTGGAAAAATCCTGATGTGGTTCGAATCTTCAAAAAGGAGAAAAAGGTGGATCCAGGAAACTATGGACCAATCAAATTGACATCAATACCCAGGAAAATCTTGGAAAAGTTAATCAAGAAGCACCTAGAAGTGAATAAGATGATTACTATAAGCCAGCATGGATTTGTAAAAAACAGATCACACCAGAAAAACCTTATTGCCTTCTTTGAGAAAGTGAATAATTAGTGAATCAGGGAAATGCTGCAGTAAATAATTTGACAAAGTAGATTACAGCCTACTTCTTGGTAAGAAAGAACAGTGTGTGATTGAAGTATCACCACAGTTGGCTGACAAACCGCACTCAGAGTACAGTGCACAATACATATACATGGAGGGAAGCAGGCAGTGGGGTACATCAGGTTCTGTCTTGGGCCCAGTGCTCTTCAGCATCTTCATAAGGTAACTTGATGAGGAAATAGAAGGGGAGCTCATCAAATTTTCAGAAGATCCAAGGTGGGGAGAATTGCTAACCCTTTGGAGGATAGGAGATTCTGACAGTAAGATTCTGATGGCATTTTGACAGACATTGGGTGCTAACCAATAAGATGCAATTCAGTTGTGAAAAAAGTAAAATCCTGACTTAGGAAGGAAAAATTAAATGCACAAGTATAGGATAGGAGGTATCTGGCTCAGCAATACTGTCTTGAAAAGGATCTAGGTTTCCTATTAGACTACTGCTTAAGGATGCTGCAAAAAGGCCAATGCCGTTCCTAGGCTGCATCAACAGAGGGATAGTATCAAATCATGATAAGTGATAATACCACTTTATATTGCACTGGTGAGGCCACACTTGAAATACTGCATTCAGTTCTGGTCAGCATGATAGAAAAATGATGCTGAGATCCTAGAAAGATGACAGAGAAATGCAGAAAGATGATAAGGGGTCTGGGAGGCTAAATCATATGATGAATTGTTAAGGGAACTGGATATGTCTAGCTTATTGAAGAGAAGGATTATGATAGCTCTCTTCTGGTACTAGAAGGGCTGTCACAGAGAGAAAAGTGTGACTTATTCTCCAAAGCACCTAAGGGTAGGACAAAAAACAATGAGTGAAAGCTTATTAAAGAGAGATCCAGTCTGGAACTAAGGAGGAATTTCCTGACAGGATTAAAGATTAATCAATGGAACAGCTTTCCTCCCAGAATTGTGGGTGCTATACCTCTGGAGTTTTTCAAGAAAAGATTTGACAACTACTTGTCTCGATTGGTGTAAAATCTCCTGCCTTGGGCAGGGGGTTGAATGAGAAGGTAACCAAGATCCCTTCCAGCCCTATAATTCTATGTAATGAAGATTCATTTATTGGTTTTCAGCTCAGCAATCAAGCCAGGGTGAAAAATAAAATAAGCCACATTCTATAACTGTTCAATAATATTCCAGACAAGAGTTTTGAGGAGTATAACATAAGAGTATAATAACATAATAATTCCAATCCCAAAGAAGGGCAGTGCAAAAGAATGTTCAAACTACCATACAATT
>JANHZU010009150.1:118655-132520 GCA_032468055.1 Acrochordus granulatus | reverse complement strand
TCTCTAGCAACAACACCAATATTAAAATCTTTTATTTTTTATAATCTTTACTTATTTATCAAATTTGCTGCCCATCTCACCAAAAGTGACTCTAGGCTATGTACAACAATTGAGTAAAATAAATACATGTAAAAATAACAATGTCAAAGGGTATAGAGCTAATCTAATTTTTGGGGGAAGCATTTTCATAAGGCAGATGCCACAGCAGAAAAGGCATGTCTCCTGAGACCCACCAAATATAGGCCTCTAGCTGATGGTACCCACAACATGCCTTCTCTGCCAAATCAAATGGGGCAAGCTGATTTAACCAGGGAAAGGCAGTCCCTTAGTTAAGCCAGTCTCATGCCCTGAAGAGCTTTAAAGTTTAGGGGTAGAGTGGTTGGTGAATTCTGGGATTTGGTCCTTTCATTTTAAAGTTGCTGAAGTTGAGAAACACTGTTTTAGCATAGTATCTGAATAACTAAAAGTGCACTAATCCATTTATTTCATCAGGTTGATTTTCCTGGTCTGGATACATTGCAACTTTTACTTATTAACAATATAATTTATTATTTATAAAAGATTTGTAGCTGTTTCACTATAAATTTGCCTCTCCATAAACAAAAAATAAATGATTTTAAAATTGACTGGCAGTCTTTATCTTGTCCTCTGATACTAAAGTTTATAAGCTAAGGCAGATTTATTTATTCATTATGTTTTAAATAATTTTATTAATACATTTAGGAACGGGAGATCAGTTTTTTCTGAATAATGCTAAAATAATATTTTGGAGATCAGTGTCACAATTATATTTCTTTCTCCTCATATCTTCACAAAAGGTCCATCTATCTAATCATAAACTTCATAAATTTATTACAGTTTTTATTCTGTGAGGGTCAGGCTGACCATTTGCATTAAAAGTGGGAAAATATTTACTCCCTAATCTATGCACACTTCTAATTTCGCATATGATTATTTTGAGATCTGTTCTTTGTCATCATTCAGGACACAGGTCGTTAAAACGCAGGGCTTGTTGGCCAAAAGGTTGGCAGCCTGAGTTTGAGATCCAAGTGCTGCCATGCAACAGTGTGAGCTCCTGTTGTCTGCCCTAGCTCCTGGCAACCTAGCAGTTCAAAAGCATGTAAAAATGCCAGTAGACAAATAGGTACCTGCTTGGTATCTATTTGAGTACCTACAACTTGATACCCATTTGAGACTTCTCCATTTTGGCAAATAGGTACCAACTCATTTGGGCAAAATGGCTTCTCCATCTTGGCTTTCTTTTTGTAAAAGAAATGATGACATGGTGTAATACGTCATGTATTGTTGTTCATCTGAAGTTGTATTTACCTACTTTTAAGAACTGCTAAGGACCAGATGATGTTTACTATGTCATGATAAGAAAAACCGTAGAACTTAAAGAAACTGTACTTTCTTTTCCACTTGACTTGTATATCCTTCCTACTGCCCACAATTCAGAAAGACTTTCAATAAATGTATTTACTTTTTTTGCATGTTAAGTATCTAAAAGAAAGAATGGACAATTTTATTTCCTCCCCAATAATTTTGCATATCAACCACTTCAGTAGATGATTTATCTCTGCATCTCTCTTGGTATTAAAGAACAGACACAAATCAGTAAAATAATTCAAAATAGTATCAAAAGATTAATTAGGCTAGAATTTATTTATTTGCTTAGATTGATATGGTGCTTAGTTGACAACTTTGGTGGTGCTGGCAGCTAACAAACAATAGAATAATCAATAATAAATCATAAAAGCAATTAAAACACATCAGTATGCACACAGGAACACAAATCACACATAACATCGAGTTGGGCCTGCATCACAACTTGCCCCAATTCCCAGGGAAAATCCAGATCTTCAGCAGTTTATGAAAGGCCAGCATGGCCAGAGCCATCTGAATGACAGGAGTTATGGGGTTTCGGAGGCAGGCACTTGACAGAGAAGGTACACTTCTGGGATCTTCTGAGATAGCATTGATAATGGAGGCAGGACACTGCTTGAACAATCAAATTACTAACCACACTGTCTATTTCCAACCACTAAAGTGACTTCAATATTATTTTTACTATTATAACCTACTTAGTCTCATATTTTTAAGAGTGAATATTCCATTTCTTCAGATAACCAAAGATAACATACCTCTCACACTGTAAAATATTGTTGTGTCAAATATTTTTATTGATAAGACCATTGCAGTAAATTTACACAGATAAAATCAAACTTGCAAATATCTGGATTATCACTGTAGAGTTTTCATTCATAAACATTCTGCCATATTCTGGAGATCTACCATCTAAGAATCAAGTAAGAAATTTATGACTACATTTAATTTTTTCTTAAGCATCAAATTTATGACTATATATTTTATAGCCCTTTCTGACGCCAATATTTATTGATACCTGAGATAAAGTGAGAGTAAGAAATATAGATTACTTTTTGTCAAAGGAGCTGTTGGCTACTTTTTATCTTGTTGGTGTATAAACAAATGCTTTTTCTTGGAGATTTTCTGTGTTTGATTTGCTGATATTCTTGTCCAAATTAAATTGTGCTGTTATTGATTCCTCTGTCATAGTAGAATCAGTATGCATCTCTCACAGAACATAGTTACCTGGTGGGAGGCAGGTAGAAGTTCATAACAAAAAATATTTTTTGCACATGTCTATAAAAGCATAAGGACAGTGCCTAGCAATTTCCAAATTGTTAGGTTTTGCCTTAAATAGACTTGACAATGCTGCTGCAACTTATTTGCTGCACATAAAATATTTATGTTCCCAACAAATCATTACATTCTGAATTCTTTTTCTTATTTATATAATGTTAACAATTTGTTTGAAATGTTATCACAGAATAAGATGCAGTACATATTCTTAAAATATGTGTTCTTACATAGTATCCAAAAATGTTCTTCATATTCTTTTTAAGCTCCTATTAAAAATTAATTTGCTCTTATTTCTAAAGTTGTATTAGCTATGATATTATACATCAGGGGCAGATGAGTAGAAGGCCCCTGTGGTTGTTTTATTGTGTGCTAAGTTGCCATTTTACATTTGGGTTTATATATTGTCTGTTTTTGTTATATTTATTTTATTTATCAAATTTATATGCTGTCAAGCTTAAAAACGACTCTCAGTAGCTTACAATGCAAAAAATGTTAAAACAATAAATATTAAAATTAATTAGATGGAAAGGAGGGGAGTAAAGTATATGTGGGGGAGGTGTAAATGACTTAATCTGCTAGCCATCTCCATCATGACATATTCATGACACTGTTTGAGTTGGCAGCCATATACATCTTAAAAATAAATAAAAACTAAATGTAAAGATCCAACTGTTTAAAGAGTATGCCACTAAAATGTCTGATGCTTCCTTCTGAGATACATAATTATAGAACAGTCATAATTTTGATAAGATTTGCTCCATAGGTATTGTATTTATCTATCCAATTTATATGTCTGAATTAAATTGTCTAACAGTGATTTTAACCAGCTTACAATCATTAAAATCATTAAATATTTAAAAAATCAAACAATAACACTAATTAATTAAAAGTTAACAAAGATGGGGAGGAAAGGGAGCAGATTCACAGGAGGCTGAGGTGGGGTCTTGTCCAAACAATTGACCACCTCCAGAATTATGCAGAATTGGGGGCCTCAGGCCAGCTGTCAGAGCCAGGTCTTCAAAGCCCTCTAGAAGGCCAAGAAGATAGGTGTGGATCTCACCTCAAGAGTACAATGTTTCACAGTGCAGGAGCCACAGCAGAAAAGGCTCTTCTTCTGGACCTCACCAGCTGCAATTCCTTGACTGATGGGGTCTGCAGCATGCCCCTTTTGCTGACATGGTTGGGATAGGCCAATCCAATTGGGGTGAGATGGCTGCTCAGATAACATGGATCCATTTCACTTCATTTATAGTGAAAGAGATATTTGAAATATTGATATTTGTACTGTAGAATCAACATTTCTGCTTGCTGATAGATGGCTCAGTTGCTGGGCTCTGGGCTTAAAATGAGGGATATTTGGAGCCATAATTGTTTGCATTTATTATTTAGTACAGCTTAGAAACCAAGTAAAAGTAGAGAGAGATGCTTTTAGACTTGCAAGATTCCGTTACTATAACCCTATAAGAAAGGTACTGTATAGTTAAAGGTTAATGCTTCCTGTCTGAAGTATCTAGAAGGACTGATGGTAACAGAATAGGGAAAGAATAAAATGAACAGAATAACAAAACTATTTCTCTTTTTGAGCTTTTCTTTCAATATATGTATATGTGTGTATATGTGTGTGTGTGTGTGTATACAGTATATAAACACACACAGAATCTGTGTACTATTTACACAATAATATAAATAAAATATAATATTTCATTATGAGCTACACTGATTTTCCATCGGCAAGCAACTTGGTCATAAATTGCAAGTAACATCAGTTCCTCAATCCATTTGATTAATTGGGCCCATAAATGAATGTTTCTGTGTTGAAGAACTAGATTTCTGGATTAAATCAAGAGGGTAAGGGAATCTGTTGTTCAGCTTTCAATTTCCATATAATAGGTATGTAATTCAGAAGAATATGGACATTTAAAAATATTAAACTCAGTCTAAAACTCAAATTAATATGTGGAATATTAGCTTTCTCACAACAGAGTAATTTTAGGTCATTGTAAAAATGTATATTTTGAGTTATTCAAAGTAAGTGTTATTGTCACTGGATCACTAACAAGATAATGCCTTACTAATTCCTTTTCTATGCAAATAGATCCAAATCCAAGATATTGTTTTGTGTTGAATAAGCACAATTTAAGATGGGTTGGAGTTTTCAATGCAAAAATTAAGACACTTTCCTTTGTCTGATACAACATCCTATTATATATGTAACTAAACTTTAGTGTGAATTAAAACTATAGATTTTTGCCATACATTCCCTTTCATTGCATTCCAGAACAGTTATTGTTCTCAGTGGGATGATAAAAATCTCCACATGATAATGAGATCATTAACTTCAGCATCATATGGAATTAATATTTTTTTATTATGGTCAGTGATTGGAATTGCAAAGAAAAAGACGTACAAATAAAATAAAAACAAAACAAGATAAAATATTACAATTGATGGTGGGTTCATTAGTGGATAATAAAGTCAGCCTAATTTTACAAGCAGCATAACAAAATAGATTTTGTGATGGCTTAAGTATTCAAATTTCAACTAATCTATGTTCAAATATTATACAATTAGATCCAATGGAGCGCTATGCAATGTCTGTGTTGCTGAAATGTAATAATCTTTATTACTGTTGATTAGTGGCTATCTTGGACATCTATTCTCAAATTAGGCCCCACTCTAACATCGTATAGACTAAATTCAAAGCATGCAAAAGTGATAATTCCTCTGTTTATGTAATAGTTTCTGGTGACTTAAACACAATGGTGGGGGCAAACAGTAAGGCATTTTTTTTCAGTTAGACCAATGCCTTCCAGAAGTAGTTCTGGAATTGGGAAGTAGTTGCCATCCCAAATCTATCAAGCTGGCAATCCAAAGATTCAAAAGGGAATTACCAACATCTGTATTTATTACAAACAGTTAAAAAGCTAAATTTATATCTATTGAATGGATCTACTAGAAGTGATTTCCCTGAAGAATTCTCCCACTGGGTTGGATCTATACTTAACTGACTTATTACACTTTAATCTCATGGAATTTAATTACTCTTGTACAAAAATTTTGTCTAGACAATTGATCTGAGAACGATCATCTTCTAGGTATCACAGTTATGAAAGCATTTCAACAATTGCTTTCTGGAAATTGAACTTACTCCAGTTTTGGAAATGGACATAGATCCAGGCTGGTCCATGCCAGATGAAGTCAGCAACTCAATGAGCAAATTTCTCAGCTGCTTTTGTCTCAAGCAGCATTGCAATTTCACTTTACAATAGCTAAAGAGTGGACTGGGAATTAATTTAAAAAGGAGAGAAAATAAAATTTATTCTGTATATTTAAATACATATATGAACTTGAACATCTTTATTGTGGTCAGAGACCAGTACCGAATATCACTCAATAATATGAAACAGATTGCATTTATGTGTATAGGTACAAATCATAAATTTAATTGAATTATCAGTCAATAGAGAGCAAATTTTACATATAATAGAACAGAATTTAACTATACGCAGCATGACAAGAACATATATATTGAGAGTAAAAATCCATATACTACTAAAACTCTCTTGTCTGTCTGATAAATAGTAACCTTCATTTGGGCAAAATCTGCCTTGGGGGCAACTGAATTACAGAATGCTGGGATCCATTACTTCCCAAGGTATGAAATCTGGAAAAATTTTGCTGCTTCAGTGGTGCTGCACTGCTGTTTTTCAGCAATGCCACTTCCTCAGGGAACTGTGGTCACATGATCCTAATTTTTAATGTTCCTTGAGAGCTTCCCACAAGTTGATGGGGAACCAAGAAGGCACTGATATGATTGGTGATGATCCTTGCCACCTTCCCAATAGTAAAGTCTTTGCTTGTGGCAAGCTTGAAAGTCAATAGAGAAATGATGCTATCCCTCTGTTCTCAGACCACGTTAGCCCATTCCCTTGCTCCATGTGGCAGCAGCCACTTATCAACCTTCTGGGAAAGAAAGGAGAAGGAAGGAGGAAAGGGCAGGAGAGAGGAAGAGAAGGAATCAAAGAAGAAAGGAGGGGGGAAGGGAAAAGGAAGGGAGGGAGGGAGAAAAGAAGAGAAAAATGCAAAAGGAGAGAGGAAGGGAGGGAAAGAAGGAAGAGGAAAGAAGAGAGGAACAAAGGGAGGAAGGGAGGAAGAAAAAAGAAAGGAAGAAGGGAGAAAAGAAGGAAGGAGAGATGGAAGGAAAGAAGATTTCCAACACTCACTGCCAGTTTCTCACAAGGAAATTAAATGGGGAAACTCATAGGAAGTTGGAAATTGCTCCTGCTCCCACTGATTTTTTGACAAAATGATCATTCTGTTTCTTTGTTTAGGTAAGGAAATCTCTCTCTCTCTTTTTTCTTTTAAATTTTTTATTGTTTTCAAACAGAAAAAGAAATATCTCTGAAATGATGACTTGGTGGATCATGGTTTGCCCAGCTGAAAATAAAATTGGTCAGAATGACCAGGAAATTTGTTTAAATGTGGAATTATCAACTTTGAACAAGTGCCAGCATAGAATGGGCAATATAATAATGCGTTCATCCTTCACCACATGGCCAAAGCCTTAAGCCATATGGGATAAATGGAAGGGCTTTCATAAGAAAAGTATCTAATTGAGCCAGAGAGAAAGTTTTCCTATATTTAGGATCCCTAATTTGACATAATAACTAGCAGATCTAAGATAAAAGAACTAATCAGAAATATAGCCTGGGAATAGATGCCAAGTTTAATTGAAAATACAAATGTACCAAGGCTTTCAACTGGCTGTTATCCAATTCTGAAAATACCGAGCATATGTGTTGTAATTTTTGTGTGTTTTGCTAGTTTGCAAAAGAAAAACAAAATATAGAAAAACTAAACTTATTCTGTGATCTCATCACAAGTCAAGCTTCTCCTATTTCTCATATCATACTTTTGAGTTGTCCTCTAAACATGTTCTTTTAAAGTCTGAAACATTTGAAGACTCTTGAATATGACGTGATGTAATGACAAATAATGACCTTGTAGTTTTCATATATACTCCGATTCATTTTGATGAAATACTCTGTCAGCTATAATCTCAGTGATTGGTGCCGATGTTAAAGATGTTGCATGCTATCACAATTACATTGAGGGAAGGTAAGATCATAGCTTTATCAATTATGAAAGTAAAAAAAAAATCCATGTGGATAAATGTAGAGAAAAGAGCATTTGGAAAGAAATGTGTTGAATCTGGTGCAAGATATCCAGTATGTGAGTCTGGCAAAAAAAATTAGTTAGAAAATTGGAGAGAGGATTTAAGCTAGGATTTTATCCCTAGCATAAAAGGAGACAACTTAGTTGCTCCCCACATTTTCCTAATGTAAATTTAGTTTTCATGATACTGCATTTTTATGTCTCCTGACATGTTTCTTACACATTTTTGAGATAGACAACTCATTGAAACTTGGAGAAAAAAACACTGTTTGATGAAAAACTAGGTTCCCTTACATTGGTTTGAAAATATAAAGTCAAATATTTTCCAACTGAAATGCAAACAAACAAACAAACAAACAAACTGATTTTGCATTTCATTTCAGCAACTCTAATCACCCTTTGTGTCATTGTATGTTTCACTATATTCTTTCACAGAAAATCAATGTGATAATTAGTAGTAATTCTTAGACTTTGCCTCTAAATTAGTCTTTTTCAATTGTACTCATTATACAATTGTAATGCAACTATTTCTCTTGTTGATTTGTTAACAAAGTTGCAAAATGATGACTGCCATGTGATTTATGCTGCTAAATGTTGTTTGCAAATAGTTTGGATTGTTTTTAATCCTTTTTCAGCCACTATAATTATTTTCCTATTGTCTCCTGGAAGCCAGATAACGTATTCTCATTTATCTCCCAAGCTCCTAACATCTTCAATGTGCAGTGCATTGTGGATGATCCTTTTTCTGGTCTTAGAGTTTGGGTTTAAGAGAACATTTTGCATTTTTGTTGAGAATCCAGATATTACTCTGAAGAGCCTGTCCATACATATGCTATACTATACATATATTACCAAAAATCATGAAAGCAAATGTTCTACTTTAATTCTGAAACAAATATTTAGTTACAATATGGTCTTATTTTAATCATACTGCTGAATCCCTCCCCCCTCTTTTTTTAAAATATCCTGTTGTAAACGTGTAACTTTAATTTTGTAAGCACATCCTCTTGATTCTAGGGTAGAAACTACAGTATGGTAATCTGCTTTTGACTGGTTTCAGTCAAACTGAAAAATGAATCAGAAACGTAGGAGTATGTATTTACATTGTCCTCAAGCATGATCTCATACTAATGTATTTGCTGTGTGAGCAAGGTTTGAAGATATCATCCTTTACAGCACAGTAGAAGTCATTGTAGAAGTAACCACAAAAGCTGAGTGATGATCAGTACCAGTTAAAATATATGGAGCCGTGCCTTTGCTATATCTGTATGTGAAGTAACTATGATATGTTAGAGTGCATTCCGTTCCATCCACATTTTCAAATTTAGTTTTCTAGGAAATTAGAAGGTTTTCTATAGCCCTAAAGATAAAGCAAAAGGCTTTTGATAAGCACAAACAGTAGCAATCATCTGATGGCACTATAAATTGCATAATCTGCAAAACTTTGCAGTGTTGTCTATAATTTGATACTTGCGATGCCTAGTGAGAAATTCCTTCAATCTGCCATCCCCAGAGTATAAATTGTAAAACTCATTAGAGTCATGGGGCATAATTGGGGGCTTTTGATTTCTTCATCTTTTAGGGACATATTTTATATTCTTTAGCAATGCTGTGTGTGGACTTAATGAAAGGATTACATAATTATGGACTTTCCCATTGAATCAATATGTCTTTAGAGTCCTTCTTCCCAAGTATTTGAGTAGCAGTATGTCAACAATTGTAAAATTGCAGATAATATCCTGATGCATGATAGTTGTGCTCCTGTTGAATATGTGTGTAGTGCCACCTGCTATCTTGATGATATCCCCTGCCTCACCCTTGAAGATGCTGCTGCATTCAAGACTCAATATTAATTTGCCAAACTACATATTGAGCAGAAGGAAGTTGGCAAGAATGTATAGACAGAATCTCCTATATATATATATAAAAGAAACTCTGAGACTTTCTATTGACTATCACTTGTGTCCCCATCCATTTTGATGAATTATATCCACTAGCTAGTATGCTAGTATGGATGGTCTTTTAAGAAGTTTTTTGTGGAGTCCCAGGTGCTCTCTGAGCTAGTAGGTGACATCATCAGAGCACAATTCAATCCTGAACTACAAATATTATCTTCTATTGGTAAGCAGTTTTTAAATATATCTAAATGAAATCTAAAGAACAGTGATCTGTTTTCTTAATGGACAAAATGAAGGAAAAGATTGATTTTGCATAGCACCATCTTGTTATAGTTGTCTCTGGTTTCACCATTATATTTTCAAAAATAATGCAATGAGAAACTTTTCACTGAATTGGTCATGGATATTTCTCATACACCACAACTACCAGGTAGCTGTAGTTTGTATATAAATATCCTCATTTTCAGTTATCTCTAGTGATCTGCTACCTCTCGTTTTTCAGATACACCTAGAAATAATGTCAAGAGGTAACTCCTCCTATGGAGTTTTTCAAATCAGGAACTGTGAAGAGCTGAAGGGGTTGCAAATGAAGGAACAAATGCATTTTACAAAGAAAGCACATATGAAAATCAGCTTTAGCACTTCACGGCAAGACATTAAGCTAAGAAATATTAATTTTTTTTTAAATTTGAAAAAGAATTTCTGAGATGCCTCGAGAACAAATTACACACAAAAAAGCATCTAGCCTTAAGAGGGAAGAGTTTGATTTGTTTACTTAAACTCTCGAGTAAGCTCAAGAAAAGATCACCATGGTCTTTTGTCAAAAATGTACATACTGGCATTAAATATTTGGAGATGATATATAGAGTATCAGAAATGGTACTGTAAGAATGGGAAACTATCTGAATTCATATTGTAAATATAATGAAGGAGGCTAAGTATGGCTATTAATCTTAAATTTATACTCAATTATTTGCTAGAAGCATCATATGAAAATATTTTGGGCAACTAGCAGAAATACATATTTATATATGCAAAAATGCATACAAATAGATGGGTCTATTATTTTTTTCATTTACTATTAAGTGTCTGTAAACTGCTAAGAAAGGTACTTTATTATGATTAAATTAGCATTTCAATTATTATTTCATTAGGTGCATGCAGACATGCACAAAAATGTGCAAACATAATAAAAACTTACAAGCCATTAGTGCTTCCTTAATATTGCTAATGTTTGCTAACGTATTTTCTTTAAGGAAATGCAGATTGAAAGGAATTTTCTGTTTCAATTAAGAAATTTCAAAAGAGTTTCAAGGGATTTTTGTCTGTTAAAAGATGTTCTTATTACAATCCTGTTCCTGTGGGTTTAATTCAATGTATAAAAGCATTTACCATCCTGGAGGATGCCCCACTCAAGGTGATCAATGTACTCAAGTTGTAAATATTTCCTTTTCCTCTTTTGCTTTTAGTTGCCATAATCTTGCTACTTGCTCTGATTATATATAAAATATATACGTTAAGCAAATATGAGGCTAGTCCTTGTCTCACTTTTTTCCTTCTTCTTAGCGATACTATTTCTCCTCTCAGTTCTCCTGGTAAATTCTTGATCATTGTAAAGATTCTTCAGAAGAACAAACAGGTGTTATAACCATTATAATTATATTATAATAATATAACCATTGTTGTAATGGTTATATTATTATAACTGTTATAGTATAACTGTTATAACCATTGCATGAACAATACAGTACATCTTTTGGCATGATGTAGTCTATCAAAAGCCTTAATACAAAGGCAAAAGAAATGCCTTTCATGTTTTATTTTTTTTATATTTTGTTTGCGATCTGATCTCATGATTCTCTCTTTCTAAAAAAATGCTTGTACATCTGATCTCTCTCTTTCTCTTTATATATATACACAGAGAGAGAGAGAGAGAAGCCTGACCTAGAGGAGCCATAAATAGGTAAAGGTTTCCCCTTTCAGTCATGTATGACTCTAGGGACCAGCGCTCATTTCCATTTCATAGCCGAAGAAGCCAGCATTGTCTGAAGACATTTCCATGTTTATGTGGCTGGCATGATTATATGCCAAGTGTTACCTTCCCACCAATTTAGGTATTACTTACTTACCTACTTACATTTTGCATGCTTTTGAACTGCTAGCTTGACAGGAACTGTGGTGAATGACAGGAGCTCTCCCCATGATGCGGCACCCGGGTCTCAAACTCAGGCTGACAAACTTATGGCCAACAAGCTCAGCATCTTAGCTGCTAGGCAC
This sequence comes from Acrochordus granulatus, assembly GCA_032468055.1. NCBI lineage: Eukaryota > Metazoa > Chordata > Lepidosauria > Squamata > Acrochordidae > Acrochordus > Acrochordus granulatus. Next base: position 120,506 of record JANHZU010009150.1, on the reverse strand, counting down.
TGCAGCCTACACACACATATATACATTGATCTATCTTCAGAACATCCCAAGTAAAGTTTTGTTTAAGAAATTAATGCAATGATTTGGTAATTTGTGCATTCTTTTGCATCTTCCTTATGTATATAGGTTTACACAACAATATTTATGACACTTAGTCTTCATCTATATTTGCCAATAAAAGCTATTACCATTTCAATTGCCTCTTCTCCTGCTCTTCAAAAAGTTCAATCAGTATTTCATCTGCAACTCCTGCTTTTGTATTTGATGTACCTCACTTTCTAATCACTTTCTAATCAAGTTGAGTCCTGAATAAATTCACTTTCTGTGAGTGTTCTGTCATTTTGTAATCCCATTAATAAAAGTTGCTGTCTAATCTCTCCATATTCCCTTAGCTTCATTCACTTCTTGCAGCTGTTTTTTGTCAAAGCGCTGTAAATTTTCCTGAGATTTATCTGATCTTCTTAAAGAGACCTCTTTTTTTTCCTACGGACTTCCCTCTATTTGTTGACATTCTCAAGTGAGGTATCTTTCCTTATACTTTCTTTCTTGATGGTGAAAGATTTTGTTTGGTTATCATACATCCTTATAACCACCCAAGGCTTTCTTCTTCCATGGTTCCCTGGCTGTCATGACAACTTGTTCCGAGAGCTTTTCCTCATTGCTATTTTGGGATTTCTTGATTATTTATTTATTTATTTATTTCAGTGCTTTCTGTTCCACAGGTCTTCTCTCTTTCCACAATTCTTTTGTCTTTCTTTTGTATAAGTGTACAGTATTGTTTCTTATGTTTATCTTATGTTGTAAGTATATGTCCTCCAGATTAAATTTTGCTTACAGGCCTCCTCTTCATTTTTTTTAATTTAACATATATATTTCACATAAATAATTCTCTGTTTCGCATTTGCATATGCATCCTAGCCAGTAAATTGGATTGTATTTTTCTGCTTTCTATTTTTGTCAGATAGCTGATTTGATGTCGTTTAAAGCTTATAAGACAGCTTTCTCATGTTAACCAAAATCCTGAATTACTGCATTTAGTGTAATTCCTAGTTCCTCGTACCAGTAACTTTGGTATTCTCTCTAGATATTGCTTTTATATTATCACAGAATTCCTCAGTCTTTCACTGTTGCCTGTGTAATATATGCAAATATAACAAAAATGTAAATTGGATATCTGTTAATATATATTATTCTGTCATTCATTAGGTCGTAGCTGAGTGCATCTTAGTGGTGTCCTTTTTGAATGCTTTTGTATCGTCTCATGGTTTAAATTCAGTAATGAGTTTTAAACTGGCCATGCCTATTCATCTAAGTATTTATTATTAAAATACCCAGTTTACTATGCTTCGTTTCTGCTTTGATAATTTCAAGTTTTTCCTTGTTCAGGTTTCTCACATTCCATGGTCTAACTGTATGTTTCCTATCCAGTGAACAGACTTCATTTTGTTTTTTCTTCAGTCATATTTTGTCTTTTGTTCAGTTGTGCAATCGTGTCCAACTCTTTGTGACCCCATGGACTTGATTACGCCAGGCCCCCCTGTCTTTCACTGCCTCCCGGAGTCTTCCCAAGCCCATCACACTGACTATGCTATTCATCCATCTCATCCTCTGCCGTCCCCTTCTCCTCTTCCCTTCAAACCTTCCCAGCATCGCAGTCTTTTCTAACGAGTCCTCCCTGCACACTATGTGGCCAAAGTACTTGAGCTTCAACTTCAAGATCTGTACCTCCAAGGAGCAATTAGGTTTGATTTGCTGTAGGATTGACTGGTTTGAACTCCTTGCCATCCAAGGGACCCTCAAGAGTCTTCTCCAGCACCACAATTCAAAGGCATCAATTCTTCGATGCTCAGC
>JANHZU010009150.1:63675-92130 GCA_032468055.1 Acrochordus granulatus | reverse complement strand
ATTCTTAAAATGAGCTCAGTCCCCGATTATATGGGCAGCCCTACAAATTGATTGAATTAATGATCCAAGTTTAGGACAGTGCAACTCTGTTTGGTCCCAATTCTCCTTCTATAATCTCTATAACACTTACTTAAACAAGTATTTATTCCACCTGCAACAGGGCCCTAGTTCTTTGACTACTGGGCTGATTCTAGGCACTAAAGGATTCTTCTGCAATTGACCAGCCTAATATTCTTGAATAAAAAACAAGGAAGGTTTCTCATCTCACAAGTTGCCCGTTCAACATTCTCTCCCCCAATACACTTAAAATGCTGTTTTTTTCAAGGTGCTATAGAAAACACACGTCGAAACTATTAATTCAAAAACCCGTTCAAAAAAACAAGCCAGCCCCTTCATACTGAAGCCAAATACCAGTGTGAGAATTCAACTGATGCAGCTTAGAAGCTACTATCCACAGTTTAGCACAATGAGTGAACTCAGTGATTTATTCAAAAAACTATGGTTAAGCAAACCCAAGCCCAATATGTGAACCAAGTCACATGCACTGAACAGGCCTCTTCCCCGCCCCTTTAAGATACTAAAGAATGTGACCTATGCTGCTTTTTCATGTAGAAAGAAATGCTTTTGCATGAATATGTACATCAAGATCTTGTGACAACTGCAGATGCAAAATGTGGACAGAAGGCCAAGCTGGAGAAAAATCACAAACAAAATTTCATCAAAAGACAGGGAGATGGGAGATACTACACAATCCTGAAGTATTTCTAAAAATGGAAATACATATTTTAAATCAGTCTCCCCAATCAGGCACCTCCCCCCACACCATTTATCCTAGATCCTTGTAGCCCAAGGATGATGGGAGAGGTCATCCAAAATAGCGTCTGGAATACTGAGAAGGATTTCTTCAATTATTTCCTATCATAGTCATCTCTATCCCATTCATACACTGTCAATAAGGTTTATTTTAATAAATGTTTCTTCACTGAAAGAGCCATTTGGTGATTTAAACCATACCTGTTTGCAGAGAAATTGGTCAAAAGATATTAACTCCTCATCTAAGTTAAACTTATGGATTTAATTAATCCTTTCTGATTGACTTTCCCAAAGGATCTGATTGGTCCTCCCAAACTGATACTCCAATTCATTCAGTAAATCTTAAAAGTCAACATTTCTGATTTGTTTTGTGTATGGGTTCCAGGAAAAAAAATATACAAAAATGAGGAATAAAACCAGGAATTCAGAACTTAATGAAAAGAAAGGAAATGTCATCTTTAAAATACCTTTGAACAAAGGGAAAGCTTTAAAAGAGGACATATCTAGAAGTACAAGGTTCCTTCACACGTGTACCAGTCTGTTGGGTGGGGGTGAAAAGAGGAAAACCATGCTAAATGTATTAACTTAGGATTGTTTTTTTCTTCTGTTTTTGGCTATGATTTTTTTGCAACTGATTCAACTATTCAGGCTCTAGTGTGTCAATAATCCCAAGTCTGCCAGATAGATTAGATGGACAGGACATCCTATCAATCCCATAGAACAATTGTGGGATTTCCTTCCCTGCCCCAGAGTGGGGAGTTCAGTCCAGTTGTTCTACTTGGGAATAGGCGGTGGGTTTTTTCCATCCCTGCCAGTACATATGTTTAACTTCTGTAAACACAATGGCTAGGTTAAATCCTTGGAGGTACTAGCTTTTGCCATGCAAGGAATGATCCCTGTTTCAGAGAGTTACCTGCAACTTGAGTTAATTCCAAGAGAAAGCCTACCACTAATGCAGAAAAAGCCCAAAGCTGGGGGTCAAACAAGCAAAGGAATTTGTTGAAAAATTCCTTCCCAAACCACTCGCTTTGGACTTGACTCTTTCATTTCCCTTCTCAGCAATATCTGGAGATGAATTACAAAACATAACATGATTGCAACCTTGAACCCACAAGTCATAAAACAGGGGTCCTTTTGAAAGAAAAAAACCATAGAACACCAAACTTTTAAAGTTTTTTTTAAAAAAAAGCTCATCAAAAAAGACCAAGGAGAGCTGAATGACTATAGCTGTTGTGTCACTCTCTAAAGAACAATTGGGCAAGTTTCTCTTGGGCCAAAATTAAAAAGAAAAATTGTACATTATATTAACTTGGGCAAAGAATGTGCCTGCTTTAAAACACACGTTACTCAGAAAAGGGCCTTTGACAATATGATTGCCTGGGAGAGTGGAAAAGGTTGCTCTTTCTTGAAACCCCCATCTGCCTCCTCAGCACCAAAATTCCTAATAACAAGTTATGGAGTAGCTCAGTGTTGATTAAAAGAGTAAACGCTTTATGCTTACCCTCACTTCAAACTTCATTTTAAAAAACAAACTGTAAGTCCATTTTTGTAAGGGCAAGTTAAGATGCAAAATGCTTCCTTGAAGATCTAGTGTTCATAAAAAAATCTCTTCAGTCTCAAAACATGTTCAGCAGCAAACACCAACATTTCAAGCAAGGTGATCCAAGGGACTCTTAAGGAAATAGTCCTCCTTATTCCTCTACCTACTTCTCAGCTCTTCCTCTATCTCCTCAGATCTAGCCACCCATACTAAACCAGACAAGCATTGCCCATGCTCTCCCACCTTTGCCCATCCATCTTCCATTGCCTCAAAGAGATACTTTTGCACAAGTTCTCAAGAGCTCCAAGGTTGTTAGAACTGAAAAAAAAATTAACACAGGAATTTTGTAAGTCAATAAGTTTAAGTCTTACAATTTGCCTGTTTAAGAAATGGATTTTTTTCCTTGGGAGGCAGTGTATTTGTCCTCTTTCTTGCTTCATCTCAATCATATCTCTTTCAATCCCAAACAGGGATTTCCCTCCTCTCCCACAAAACTAATTCCACGAGCCAAACCAGTAATTAAAAAACCCTGTGCACATCACAGCATTTAGCCCAGTCAGGAATATGAGACCCACAGAGTCCTAAATGTTTTGTTTCCTTCCTGCCACTATTGTTATTTTGGTCTCAGAACCCGGACTTGGAAGGAAAAGGAAAAATTCAGAGTGTCTCATTCCTGTGCGATGCTCCTCAAGACATACTTCACTGTATATGCAAAGGCTGCAAAGCCCACTATAACGAACAAGTTCGCCAAAGCTCCACCCAGGAGTCCATGATGGCGGTTAGCTTGCTGGAGGCCAAGGGGGTTGTTGGCTGCAGCCAAAGGCAGGTGCCCGTTAAGAATCGGCAGGCCGTTTTGGCCATGATGAGCTTCCCCATCAGGGATTACATCTGGAAGTGGGAGAGTCGTTGGCCGGCTGTGGATATCGTCTCGTGCCTTCTGCTTCTGCTTGATCTCCTAGAAAGCCAAGAGGGGTAGAACAAGCAGCAGATAGTTTTGTTGTTGTTGTTCAGTCGCACAGTCGCGTCCGACTATTCGCGACCCCATGGACTGCACTATGCCAGGCCCCCGTCTTGCACTACCTCCCGGAGTCTTCCCAAGCTCACATCCATCACACTGACTATGCTATCTATCCATCTCATCCTCTGCTGTCCCCTTAAGACCATTAAACCATTTTTCTATTGCTAACTTGTAGAAATGTGTAATTATTACAGTGAAATTTGGTTCTAAACATACTGAAGTGACTAATGCCAAACAGATTAAAGCAGATTTAAATATATCAGTGTAAATTTAAACAAATATTAAAAGTGGCAAAATTTCATTCCATCAGTCGTCTGATATAAAACTTTCCCCAAAAGCCATATCAGTAATAAGTATTAAAACATGCAACATGGACCCCACTTGGTAGAGCATTCTGCAGAATTATGCTGTTAAACTGGGAGGAAAAGTCCCTGTCCTGCATTTCACTCATTTATCAAAAATCTATTTGGAAACTTTGGAGCAAGTTGGAATGTCATATACTAAGCCATAATATAGTTGATTTTAATCTGGCTTAATGTGTGAATTCAGGCATTGTAGTTTGAAAGTTGTGGCTGGTTTCTATCTATTTGTGCTATATGTGATTCTTGCAATTTTCTAAAAAGAAGAAAATATATTTCTGCAGCCTATCTGTATGTAAGCCAGCAAACATCCTACTATTTTGTTTCTCAAAATGAATCCCCTTCCCTGATTCTGCTGTGATTCAGCAGTCCCTCTCCAACAGAAAGAGAAAATTGTAATCACAGGATATCTGCAGTGAGATGTGCTAGGTATCTTTGAGCATGGGTTGAGGAGTATCCACCAACTATTTATTAAGGGGGGAATATAAACCCAACCAAAGCAAGATGTCTTTGTGAATCAAATGATATTTTCACTAATACTTTTCTTTGTTACTGGAATTGTTGGTTGATCCATTTTTGAACCATTTCTTAATTGTTCTTAGGCACCAATGTAATTTTCTTCATCGGATTTAGCATAGTTCAATCTATAACTTGATTTGGCAATTTCATGTGCATATTGAGAAAATCAGATGTTAAAAAGGACAGAACTAGCTAATAGTGCACCAACTCATTGCATGTAGAGACATCGAGAGATCTAGAATGCCTCTTATTCCCCCATCATTTTTTATATGGCAAGAGGTTGAGTATAGGAGCACCAAATTGGAAATGAAAGGGGTCTATCTTTAGGAGAGCTTGTTCATTTCCTATAGGACAGGCAATCCAGGGAGATGAGTTTCTTATTCCTCCATCCCTCCAAGATGGCCTGTATTGCAACAACAAAGCCTAGTCTGCAAATAACAAAATACTTCTGGGGGGACATTGTAGTCCATTCAGTCAGGCAGAGATACATTGTGATCAATTGTCTGCCTGTATTAAACATAGTAAAATAGACAGGTCTCTGTGTGCCCCATCTTGCAACAAGTGCTGTAACTACCTCAGACTTTCTTTTTGGATATTGCTTTGATAAATCCTTTTCCTGCCCACTCCATCTTCAGATGACTGAGGACATTTGAGGTTACCTTGAAGTATCCTTCTGGTGGCCAAAGATGGACTTCACAGTTCCACTTTAGCAAACACCTCTTAAGGGTTGTTAAATGGAATGCCTTGAATTCATTGAAAATACTGTATGTTTATATCCTTATGAATATTGAGCCATATACCTTAAGATTACTATATATACTATATAAATACACTGGTATTTGAATAATCAGTTAATGTGACTGAAGAGAATACAGGTTGGTCAAATAAATTAAGCCATGTTTTCTTACCAATAGAGTCAAATCCTTCCTAATGGATCCATCTTGGTTATGAGAAGAGCACTTCACAGTGAATTCAAGTACTGCTTGATGTTTTGCATAGCGGTAATCCCTACAGAAATATTATTCTGCATCTTAAATCTTCAAGTGCAGTTTAAATTTGCTGTGCAAATGTTGAAATATCTTGGTTATTGATGAGTAATGAATTTTTTACTAATGTGTTTAATCTCCAACAGGTAGAGTAGATATAAAAAGTTTACACATCCCTATTAAATTGCCAGATTTTTGAGATGTAAAAGAATCAGACCAGGATAAATCATTTCAGACTTTATTCCACCTTTAATGTATAAACTGTACAATTCACTTGAAAAACAAATTGAAATTGTTTAGTGGGGAAGAATAAAACACTAGAATAATATGGCTGCATAAGTGTGCACACCCTCTTATAAGTTGAGATGTGGCAGTGTTCAGAATTAACCAATCACATTCAACTGATGTGAAATAGTTGTCAATACATACCTACCATAAGTTAAAGAGACGCTGATAAAGCCCATATAAAGTTCAGCTCTTCTAGTACCATTTTTCTGACATTCAGGTACCTCTTACTCAAAAGCCATGATTTGCAAAAAGCTTTCAAATGGATCTTATTGTTGAAAGATATCAATTATGAGAAGGATACAAGAAAATTTTCAAAGCATTAGATATACCATGGAACATAATGAAGACAGTAATCAAGTGGAGGAAATATGGCAAAACAGTTACTTTACCAAGAACTGGATTTTCCTCCAAAATTGAGGAAAAAATGAGAAGAAAACTGGTCTGAGAGGTTACCAAGATGCTTACATCAACATTAAAGAAGTTGCAGGAATTTCTGGCAAATATTACATGTGACAACAATCTCCCATATTCTTCATATGTCACAGCTGTGGGTAGGGTGGCAAGATAGAAGTCTTTTTTTTTTACAAAGAACATTGGAGATTGGCTACATTTTGCAAAAAACTATGTCAAATTTGACAAAAGTATGTGGGAAAGTTTATTATGATCAGATGAGACCAAGGTTGAACTTTTGGCCATAATTCCAAAAAGTATGTTTGGTGCAAAAATAACTGCACATCACCAAAAATGCACCATACCCACAGTAAATCGTGGTGGCAGCATTATGCTTTGGGGCTGCTTTTCTTCAGCTGGAACTGGGGCTTTAGTCAAGGTGGGGGGAATTCAGAACAATTCCAAATATCAGTCAATTTTGGCACAAAACATTTAGGCCTCTGCTGAAATATTGAAGTGAAGAGGAATTTCACCTTTCAACATGACAACTCAAAGCATAACTCCAAATCAACAAAAGAATAGCTTCACCAGAAGAAGAAAGTCAAAGTTTTGGAATGTCCCAGCCAGAGCCCAGATCTGAATCCAACTGAAAATTTTTTGGGTGACATGAAGAGGCGCTGTGCACAGAAGATGCCCTTGCAGTCTGACAGATTTGGAGTGTTTTTGTAAGGAAGAGTGGGCAAAGATTCTCAAGGCAAGATGTTTCATGCTGATTGACTCCTGTTGATTGCTGTCATAAATTCAGAAGATGCTTCAATCAAGTACTACTTTGTAATATACAAGTGTGCACATTTATGCAACCACATTATTGTAAGTTATTTTCCCCTTAAAATATTTCAGTTTCAATTGAATTGTACAGCTTATATGTTATATTAAAGTTGGAAACAATTATGAAATGATGTATCTGGGTGTATATTTTACATCTCAAAAACCTGGCATTTTAACAGACTTGTTATATCCACTATAAAATATAAGAGCTTAATGGACAATTGAAATTATTTTTAGGATTCTTCTATTAGGAACATAAAATATAAATGAAACATTTATGTTCAAAGATTATATGAAAATTAAGTTTACTCTGATATTATTTTGTCTCCTAGGTAGGACTGACTGTAGTACCTGACAGCACTGCTGGTGCTATTTTGTGTGCTATTGGTAAACTGGATCACATATATGTTCTTAATGAAAATATCTCCAGATTCCTCGCTTCTTTGTGTTATAGTCTTCTTTACCTTCTCTTAACAGTAGAGAGAGAGGACACAGAACATTTGCAGAAGAGGTAAGCTTTTTAATTTTGGATTTAATTCTTAAAATATTGGCATTTATACTTGTTTATTGTGGTTAAAGATTAGGTTAGTTGTACTGGTATCCTTCATTTATGAACACAATTGGACCCAGAATTGTGGCCATTGAGTGAATTGATTGTTAAGTGAGCTTTGTTCAACTATCGCAGTTCTGGCTCTCCCAGTTGCAGTCATTAAATGGAGTGCTGGGGAGAAGTCCCAGGCCTTCTGGATATAGTGAGGTATATAGAGCCCAGGCCTCTCACTATGCTCAGGGAGAATGATAATGAGAACAATGGCATTTGCTAGTGTTTTTGTCAGATTTGAGGTCCCTTGTGGTGCTGGAGGAACACTCTCAGATCTGTTGAAAACACTGGTTGAGAATGATGGTTCACTGTATTCATTGTGGAAAACACAAGGCTCAAAATGGTGGTTCACTGTTTTTTCCCCCTCTCTAAGCTCAGAATGCTGGCTAAGAACACTGGCATTTGGAGGAGAAAATTTTAGCAAATGCCAGCATTCTTTGCCTTTCAAAGTGCTGGTGTTTGGAGGGAATACATTAGTAAACACTGGTGTTCTGAAAGGCTCAAGATTGTGGCATTCACTAGCATCTTTGCCATATTTGAAGTCTGTTCCTCCATTATGCTGGAGGACAACTCTTCCGGGCACAGAAGAGAAGAGAAATGTCTTGGTACACTGGGAGAATGGACCCCAAATCCAGTATCCCCTCCCTTTCAATCTTTGCTATCTGCTCCACTAACTTTCTGGGGAAGACAGCAAATATTGCAAATTATGAATACCTGATTGCAGGGCACTTGGTAACCTGTTGTAATATAAAGAGGTTGGCATTGCCCAAAATGCAGTCATGTGATGGGGGAGTGCAGCATTTTAAAATACCTGGAGGTGCTTTATAGACCGCTTTGAGGCCATTATGACTGCAAATGTTCATTAAACCACCAAATCAACATTTTCCAATTGTAAGTTGAGATACCTATACTCTGACAGTAGCCACTTTGGATTTTGAATTTCTGGTGAGGATTTGTATTTTCTTTTCTAAAATGCTGGTACTTTTAATTAACGATGCTGTGCTAGTTCACTCCGATATTCTAAAAGAAATATTACATTTCTGAAGTTTACTTTAGTGTAATTTTGTCTTCTGGGAAGTTTAATTTAACTTCTGTCCTGGAAACTTAAATTTAAGCAAGGCTTTTATGTCTTTAATTTAGTAGTGATCAATACATAATATATTCCGTGATTAGCTGTGTGGCAAAAAGCTCATTGTTCTTATTTTTAACTATAGGCAAAAATGATTGAATTTTTTAAAAACTATAAATTAGTAATTTGTCAGTCCCTTGGAGACTGTGCAAATGAATTATATCTATGAATTGTTGATATTTATTTGTATGTGTTTGTTTATATGGCTGCCCATCTGACTTGCATGAGACTCTGGGTGGTGTACTTAATTAAAACACAAGTAATACCCATGTTGCTTGCCTTATTTGAAGTAACTTCTTTCTTAGTATAAATCTAGATAAAGTTGTGCACATCTGGTTTTTCCTCTTCCTCATCTTCTGTTTCAGGGGTGTACTGTGGAATTCCTGTATCTCAGTTCTAAGTACTTCACTTCAAGTCTTGACGCTGATGTTGCAAAGTTTTCAAGTGAGCCAAGTCTCTCAGGATGAATTGCCTGTCCTTGCTCAACTTCTTTGTTTGCTAATGCAACATGCACAGCTTCAGACTCATATGAGGACCAATGAACTCCTGGTGAAACAGATTGTCAAAGATGTCATGGTAAGCCTATTCTCAGTCACTTGCTGCTGAAGCAATGTTGTAGTCTCATGGAAATGTGAAAATACAGCTACTGCAGAATTTTTCTTCCCTTGTTGGTAGGGACCAGCAGAAGAGTATTGCCAAAGAAGTATTAAAATTAGTATTTTAAAGTTTCATAGTACCAATCAGCAATTTTTAACTGCATAGTCTCTTATCATTCTCATCCAACATGTCTTGAAAGCAGCTACTCAGGGCAAGGATATTGAATTTCAGTGTATAGAAAGTTCACAATTAATTACTTGATTCATTCATCTCCACTTCCTAAAAGCAACAAATTATTTAAATTTGGATTTTAAATTGTGAGGCTATACATTATTTATTTCTGATTTTTAATAATGTATTATGCCTCATAGCAGTTAAACAAAATGTCAAGATGATAAAAACAATTAATACAATTCTGCTTAATAACAACTATGTCAGCAAACTTCAATTTAAAAATAAGAAAACCAATAAGTGCCCTTATTACCTTTCACCACATCCTAGGCATCAAAATATGCTGCTCTACTGAAGGATCTGGAGAGCAGACTATTGAATTGAATGCTGTGGGATCACTTTTAGAAAATGCCTAAAGGATCAACTAAAGTCAATTACAGTATATTTCCCCACCACCGCCTTCTTCCAGGGTATTCAGGCCATATTTTTCATTCCAAGCTTTTATACTGTCAACTTTTTTCAGAATATATAACACATTTTGAAATGAAAATGAGAAGGTGTAGTATTTTTTTTCAGTACTAAGAAAGACGTTGCCTTATATTGCCAGTGTGTTGCACAATTTGCTTCTGTTTCACCTACTTTTATTTGCAGCTTTTCAAACAATAGGGCAGAGAGTATTCTTTAAAAATACCATGTATCTCCACAGTCTTTTCCAGAAAGCAATTAGTTTTTTTCTTCTCAATTGAATAATGTTTGCTCAATTCTTGTTTCAGTTGGGATATAAAATGTCAAATAGTAGGGCTATGATAAACATGTATGTCACACTGTGGCTTCTAACATTCCACCCTAACCTATGCAGTTTTCTTATTCTTCCCTCTGATTTTTTACTGAAATTACAGCTGAAATTTTCCTTGGAGAAGGTACAAAGTTTCTGGGGGGGGTTGTTTCTGAAGGTTGTTTTTTTTTGTCATATTGGATACATCAGTGTCAGAGGGAGATGATTTTCTTGTAATTAGAACTGTCATAATTTAGATATATTGCAAAAGTTTTTTACACAGAATTGAAGGCAGGCTCACCTGGCATTTTCAGACATTTTTCTGAAGGTCTCTAATAGCTTAGAAGTACTTAATGAACAATTTTCAAAAGTGATAGAAAGAAGTCAGTGTGGTGCCCATGATGGTACTATTAAAGATCCACTGGTTTTTATGTACGATGCACATAAGTTCATATTCAAATTTACTGTAGTAATTGCATATCTGGAAAAAAAAGATGGTGTTAATTGCCTCCATTTCCATTTATACAGATGGTAGCTGTTCAATTCCATGCATATAGCATTAAATATTGATAGCCAGAGTAACCCTATGGCTAGAATGGACTTAAAACCATCTTTCTTCAATCAAACACCAGATGATTGGGGAAAGGAGGCAATCTGTCCTTATCAGAAAGCCTGCATTGTAATAATGAGAGGCAGTTTGGTCTAGGTTAAGGCAACCAGCTAGGATCTGGGAGGCTGTGAGTTCTAGTCCTGCCTTGAAAATCAGCTGGATTATCTTGGGCCAGTGACTCTCTGTCAGCCTAACTCACCACACTGGGTTGTTGTGGGGAAAATAGGAGGAGGAAGGTGTGTTAAAAGTGTTTGCTGTTTATAAAAAAAATACAATAAAGGTGGGATATAAATAAATAACAAGCTTTTCTGTTTGGACAGTTAAGAGTTAGCTTGATCATTACCAGAAATCACCCAGTTGAAGAACAGTACTTTCATTTTCTAACCACTAAACAACTACCTCAAAGGTGATTCCATTTGTTTTAATATTTTATTTCTTGTTCTTGTGAGCAGTTTTTGTGGCACAGATAACAAAACAATCAAAAACAGTAAATCAAATTAGGGACAGAAAGTTAGCAAAAGGGGCTTCTGGGATTTAGCCCTAATGATGGAACTGCTGGAAGGCTATTTGTCTAAGTGGGTGATTAACTGAGTTCAATAATTTAAAATATTTGATTTTAAGCTGTAGTGAACATTCTTTAGAGTTTCTGAAAGATGCGTTTATTCACTCTTCTATATTTCTCATTTCTAGTAGAAATTAAATAGAGAAGTAAAATATTATGTTTGTATTTCTTGCTAGTCTTTTGCATGAACTTTTGTTTTTGCAAAATTGTGTTTCTCATATTAGAAGCTTGAAGATTTTATAGTTTTATACTTTAAAATGTTACAGTGTTAGAGAAAATTTGCAACATGGACTTAGAGGTATTATTCATCAATTGTAAACTATATTATTCTCTATGGGAATTTGCCTCCTTCAATTTGGCTGGAGTTTATATTCCCCTATAGGCTTCTATTGGTGGGGGACTGCAGAACCTAGCTGACTTTATAATTCACACAGAACAAAAATATCCAGACTCTTTACTTATTATCTTAGGAGATTTTAACAGAGCAAATCTCACCCATGAACTGCCCAGATATAGACATCATGTCAGCTGCCCTACTAGAGACAAGAATACACTGGATCATTGCTATGCTACAATAAAAGGTTGTTGTTTCCATTTGCCTCTCCAATCACTGTATGATGCACCTCATCGCTACCTATAGGCAGAAACTTAAAACTGCAAAGCCTGTGATCAGAAGAATGAAGAGATGGTCTGAGGAGGCAAAATTAAAGCTGCAGGCTTGCTTTGATTGCACAGACTGGTCTGTCTTTGAAGCTGCTTCAGCAGACATGCATGAACTTACTGATACTGTGACATCATGCATCAGCTTTTGTGAAGACATGTGTGTACCTACCAAAACTTTGAGCACATATAACAGCACTTCGCCCTGGTTTACAGTGAAACCTAAGCAGCTTTGTCATGACAAAGAAGAAGCCTAAAAGAAAGTGGATAAGATCCTTTATAACCAGGCCAGAAATACACTGACTAGAGAGATTAGGGCAGCACAAAGGAACTACTGTACTCTGAAAAGCTGAAAAAACAACTTTCAGCTAACAATCCTGCTTCTGTGTGGAGAAGCCTACAGAACATCACAGGCTACCGAAGTCCATCACCCTCTGTTGAGGAAAACCATCAACTAGCAGACAACCTGAATGTGTTCCACTGCAGATCTGAGAAACAGCCATCATTACCTACTGCTAACAACCCCACCTCAGTCACATTAACAGCAGATATTTCCTCTAGTATCACATCTATCACTCCTCTTGGGCCCTCACCTCTTCCTGAGCCTCTACCTCTGGTGATCTGAGAAAAGATGTCTGAAGTTTCCTTCAAAAACAAAAAATCAGAAAAACACCCAGTCCAGACGGTGTGACCCCTTCTTGCCTGTAAACTTGTGCTGTACAGTTGGCCCCTACCTTCACATAGATTTTCAGTAGAACACAATTCTTTCTTGCTTTAAATGTTGAACCATCATCCCGGTTTCAAACAAAGCCTCCATCAGCAGGCTGAATGACTACAGACCTTCATGTAGTCATGAAGACTTTTGAGAGGCTGGTGCTGGCCCAACTGAAAGTCATCACAGATCTGCTTTTGGGCCCTCCGCAGTTTGCCTATCAGACAAACAGGTCAGCAGATGATGTTGACAATATAACACTGCATTATATTCTGCAGCATCTTCACTCTCCTAGGACCCACACATGGGTCCTTTTTGTGGATTTCAGTTCAGCATTTAACATCATCATCCCAAACATTCTTCACTATAAACTGACCAAGCTCACTGTACCTGCCCATACCTGGAGGTGGACTTATTTATTTATTCTTACATTTCTATGCTGCCAATCTCCGGAGACTCTTGGTGGCTTACAAGCATTATATTTATACATTTATTTCAAACCCCGCATGTAAAAATGTAAAAGCTGGCTGGTGATGTTCACATCCAGGGCATCCTCCACAGTTCCTGCTTTGCCCCGAGACAGGAAGTCCAGCACCAACTTGCTGCTCCTGTCGCTGCCAGTTCCCCCCGAAGGTTACCCATTCATCTACTCACATTTTTACATGCTTTCAAACCGCTGGGTGGGCAGGAGTTAGAGGCAAGTGACGGGTGCTCACCCTGTCATGCAGTACTGTGGCTCGAACTGCCAGAGTGCCAGCCATCTATGGTCAACACAACTGGTGTCATTAAGCTGCTGCACCATCGAACCAGTTTCCTGGCAGACCAGAAGCAACAAGTAAGGCTAAGGAAAATTACATCCAGGATTTGGATAATTAGCATTAGTGCTCCTCAGGCCTATATGCTCTCTCCACTTCTCCTTTCTCTATACATCAATGACTGCACCTCTGGGGATTCCTCTGTCAAAGTTCTGAACTTCAAGGATGATACAATGTATTCATTCATGACAGTGATGAATCTGTGTACAAATGGGAGATTGATCAGCTGGCCCTTTGATACAGTTGCAAGTACTTGGAACTGAATATGTTCAAAACAGTGATGATGACAGTGGATTTTAGGAAGAGTCCTCCTATTTCATTCCCTCTTACCATATTCAGCAACATAGTACAGCAGTACAGTCTTTCAAGTTCTATATCCTCAGGCCCATTCTGGAAAATAATTTGTTTGAGCCTCTTCCTTCTGGATGACACTACAGGGTATTGCATACCAAAACAACCAGACACAGAAACAGTTTTTTTTCTCCCATACCATCATTCAGTTGAATACTTGACTTATGCTATATGACAGTACACAAAATGCAAAGAATTCTAAATTAGACCAGAAGTATATCTAAGGTATACACACTTATCAATACATTGTGGTGCTAATTGTACACTTTACTATATTCCTTTTCTACTGGTTGCATACATTGGACGTACACCTTACTGTTTAATACATAATTTTATTTGTTCATGTTATTATTTTATATACTGTTATCTTGCAAATACACTGAGAGCTGCTATACCTGAGTCAAGTTCCTTGAATGTCTAGCTAACATGCTTGACCAGTAGAGTATCTGAATCTGAATAATAAGTTATTTACTCAGCAGAGCTCCCCTTTATGTGCTTTGGCTTGATTTCAAGGGGTGCAAAAAAACCACTGAAGGATATGAACAAAATACAGGAGCTAGCTTGGTTTCACACAAGGAAGAAATTGTATGAAGCCCATTTATAAAGGAAACTCCCCAAATTTTTCTAATTAATCCTCTGTAGTGGAACTGCAGACAAAAAATGAGGAGCTACTGAAATGCATCCCTTTCCCTCTGTGCATGAACTTTCCCCTTCACATAATGAGAACATATATAGGCTGTAAATCAATAGTTCCTGTATGGGGTTATATAAACCTTAACCTCAATGACAGTACTTTGGTCTAAGGAGCTACACTGTCATGGTTAGTTCCATTTATACACATTATAGGGTGTCACTGAACACTAGTGCCTAGAAAATCGACAATCATATATTGTCTCAGAACAATAGAAATGATCAGTTAAGAAGGAAAGGCATACATTATTTAAATTATCCCTAAGAGATGATACTTAGATCAGATTCTTCTGTTTAAACAGAAATCCTGAAACAGTTCTGCCCCAAGCCACTTCAAGGTACATCTGCTGTTCCTAACAGCTGAAAGAATATGAGGTTTTCTCCGTCATTCATTCTATTGTCTGTCCTTTATATTATTTATATATTTTATTTTCAATAAAATCTTGAAGGAACTTTATCAAGTTGTATGTTCAGAACATCTGGTCCTCCAACTTGGTGCCCAAGAGCAAAACATTGACCAGTCTTGTGGGAGTTCATGCTGACCATCAGTCTAAAACTGAGTAGAGATGATTTCTTCATTATAATGGAGTCAGAAAAACAACATGTATGCCCTGATTCAGTTATGAGATCAAATATTTGTTGGCACAAGTCTATGGTTGTCATTGCGGATGTGAAATCCTGAGTCATTAATGACTAAGCATCCTCCAGGACACCGTATCCAAGGTAATCTAGCACCATACCAAAATCAGTCTGGGTTGTAAGATGGACAGTACACTCACACTTCCCTTATACTGTCCTGTCCATCCAAATACAGCAGGATGCGCTCAGACTTGTAGCTTGCTAAATGGATCATATGGCTTTAAGATAGAATTTCTACAAACTAAATCAACTCTACTCTTTCTTCTCCCAATCTTCTCCACATTGTAGCCTGGCAAACTGAAGGAGTGCATTTCCTCACTTGAATCAGCCTAGTCTCCAGAACATCACATCAGATCAATAGGTTGGAGGGGTCACTACCTCTGTCATCTTAACTTATTTAATTAGGCTACAACTTGAAATGAAGTATGGCCTGTCATTGTCTTGCTGTCCTTTCCCCACAATAGGCAGGTTATAGCTTGTCATCTTGCCTCTTCCTGATGATTATTATACCCATGTTTGCATCAGACTATTTTTTTCTGCTATTTTCCCCATTTTTAACATGTTTCTTAATAAAAAGTAAATCATCAATTTAGATTTCTCCCTCCTTCTCCTAAAATATATTTATTTATATACTGCCAAACTCTCCTGTTTGATGTAACCTTTAATTGGGTGAAAATGTGCATCATAAGGCAAAACATTTTCAACTAATGTACCTCAGAAAGGCTAACTTATAGAATGCATCTAAAATCTGGGACCTATGACTCCCAAGAAATCAATATTTCCTGTCATCAACTCTGATGATTGACTGCGCTGTATAGTTCAATATGGACTTCTTTCAACTCAGATACATCTCTGAATATCCCCCTGAACTTATCCAATACATTAAAAACTCCAGCATTTTTAAGGACATTGAGGAATCTGGGAAGGAAATCTCTCTGAAACAATGAACCAACAGGTCACAGGTTGTCTAGTAAAAGATCAAAGGTGTCTTTGAGGTATCTTCAGCTGAAAGATCTTCCTACAATGCAGGCCTCTTTTTAATCTCTCCCAAAGTATCCTTGCTTCCAAAGGGCTCATCCTATTATTTAAGGCTAGGCCCAGGACACAGTCTTTGTTTTCTCCACAAGTAGAGAGATAGCTAAAGAGCTAGCCAGACCTATATCATCTCTCTTTCTCCACCATTAGGAGTTATCACTTTGCATTTTCTGGCTGGCAATGATGTTCCAATTTAGATGAAGGCTACAAAATTTGGGAATCCTACTTTCTTTTATGAGTTTATTGTCATGCAACAATTGAATTCCGATGTAAGGATAATTATTCTTGAAGTGAATCCTGTTGACTGCAAAGATACTCCCTTCAGTTCCCTATATCCAATCCCTATTGTTGAAGTGTGTTGAAGTGCAGCAACAACCACAGAGCAAACATCCTCATTTCAAAGATGTGCCATCAACTTGCAGAATGATCCACTGGACTGATTATCAATCTTCCCCACATTTATTAACAGTCTGCAACAGCAGCAAATTAGATATGCAGACTGCGTTAACAAAAGTGGAAAATTATGAAATTTTGTACCATTCCTTTTCTCCATTTTTCCTTTCAATATATAGTCCCAGGGGTGTTTTGTAATTTCTTCTGCAGAATATGAATTGTCTTTACAAAGAAATGTTGACAATTCCAACCAGAAGCATCAGAAAATATCATGGCTGTTTCTAGTTGGTTTCAATGAAATAATTTTTTGCTTAGTGTAATTGCTCCACATACTGTATTTTTCCAAAAAGCACTTTTCATTCTGTACAGTAATGCATCAATGATGGGAGCAGGCAATCACCAATGAACAAGAAGCCCTTCAACTTTACACAGGTATTGACTGTGTCTGAGTGTACTTATGAGGATATTAGGATATGATTGATAAGCCTGATGGCAGAGGAGCACTGAGTATCTTGGAAGCCTCCAGCACAAGAGCTCAAGCTGTGAAATAATAA
This sequence comes from Acrochordus granulatus, assembly GCA_032468055.1. NCBI lineage: Eukaryota > Metazoa > Chordata > Lepidosauria > Squamata > Acrochordidae > Acrochordus > Acrochordus granulatus. The sequence continues at coordinate 75,095 of JANHZU010009150.1, read as the reverse complement.
AGGCACAGGAGTTAATTTAGCATTTTTTCACAAATGGTTTATACCCTTTAAAAGGCTACTTATATATTGTAGTATTTTAAAACATTAAATATTTAAAACTATTTTTAAATATAATACATTTATATAATTTAATATTAAAATTTAATATTAAATTATAATATGAACCTATATTGCACTAGTGAGGCCACATCTGGAAAACTGCCTAATTCTCATCACCATGTTACAAAAAAAGATGTTGAGATCCTAAAAAGAGTATGGAGAAAGCAACAACAATAATAATGAGTCTGGAGGGTAAATCATAAGATGAATGGTTAAGGGAACTATTTATGTCTAACCTAACAAAGCGAAGGATGAGGGCTGACATGATAGTTGTCTTGTGATGCTTTAGGGGCTGTCACAGAGAAGAGGTGGTTAACTTATCTCCCTTCTCCTGAGAGTAGGACAAGAAGCAATGGGTGTTAGCTCATACAAGAGAGATCTAACCTGGGACTAAGGAGATATTTCCTGACATTGAGAACAATTAATCAATGGAATAGCTTGCCTCCCAGAGTTATGGGTGCTCATTGTTGGAGTTTTTCAAGAAAAGATTGGACAACTACTTGTCTAGGATGGTATAAGTTCTCCTGACTTGGACTAGAAGATATCCAAGGTCCCTTCTAGCCCTATGATTCTATGATCTATAATCTAATATCTATGAAAACATCTCCAGAAGAGCTGCAAGCAGTGCTGGTGACATAATTTATTTCAACCATGGAGAAATGTGTAAATTATTTTATTGTGTTTATATGTCCATGTTACAGTGCTTTGAGGTGTTACGCTTGGTGAAATCTCAGATATTAACATTTCTTTGCAGAAGGAGTGAGCAATGGTCTGGCCTGGACCTCTAATTGGCAGATGTGAGATTCTTTTTCTTATGATAATTTATTTTTGTTCTTATAGGTACCCCAATAGTATAACACAGAAAATTTTATTGTACTCTTTTCCTTATGCTTTAGGTTACTACTTAGGAATCTTTTTTTTTTTCACATCACAGAGAAGTAAAGAATTCAGTTTGCACCGTCTTCTGTCTAGTGCAGAAGGAAGTGTTGCAATAGAGATCCTGAAGTGGTGGGAAAACATTTAGCCTTTTTGATATGTATCTGTAAAGGGGATCATTTTCTTCTTCCTCTTCTTGATGATGATGATAATCAGCTGTACAATCGTGTCTGACTATAAGTGATCCTATAGGCCAAATCTCACCACACTTTTAGATCCAGTTTCTTTTCTTTCACTTGCAATATACTCTAACCCAAATTTTCTTTGATGGAGTCTAGCCACTGTGTTCTTTGGCAACCTGGTTTTCTCTTGCCACTAAGCATTCCAAGAATAATATATTTTTCTAACAAGCTTGATAGCCTCTTTCTTTTTTTCTAATGAGCCTGATAACCTCTTCTTGATAGCCTCTCCCTAGTGGTATTTTCTTTCAGTTTCCTTGATCTGAATAGAGGAAATACAACATCACACTTGGCCACTTCTCTGGATTAGTACTTGATAATCCTTTTACACAGTTGGTAGAAGGGAATGCAAGCTTCTTGCTATCTCACTATTTTTAATGTTGGTTTGCTACTTTGGAAATCAAAAACTAATCCACCAAACTACATTAAAGCTTAAGTAAGATCCTCCCTCTATCACATTTGGGACATACTAAATTCACACGCTGTGTTATTTTATAAATTGATTTCCTATTTTCAAAAATCTTTTGATACGTGAGAGGTGTTGCTTATAAAACCTAGTTCCACAGTTGTCTCGGGCAGATTGTATGGTTACAAGTGTTTCTGGAGTCCTGGCAAAAGCAGTGAATTTTAAGTAGGTTAAAAAAAAATCTGAAAGAGAATGGTAAAAAAGAGCAGTTCCCATTTTACTGTCTTTCTTACATGAAAAATAATGTATAGTAGATTTAGTGGCATTCTTACTGATTTTTGGATAAGTTTATTTTATTTATTTATTAAATTTATATGTTTTATAATTATTTATAAGTTGCATGTGGCACCACTTGGAAGTTCAATATAATATAATATGATTAAATATATAATATCATATAAATTGTTTTAATATAATTTACAGTAAAATGAAAGAGATATAAGAAGTACAATACATGTTTTCTCTATTCATGTTAAGTATTTGAAAAATAACAGCAGTTTATGACTGCTTCTATTATTCTAGTTGCCATTTTTTAATTTTCATTAATGCAAAGTAAGTATTCAAACATTTTAAATGGGACCTTTGCTGAATTTATTACACCAGGTACAGAACAAGATAGTTTTTGGACATTAGCAGAATTTTTTTTCAAAGCAAAAAAAGAAATTTAAAATGGAAATATTTATCTAAGCACACTTTCTGAAAGAATATAACTTCACTTTTTGATCCATCTTTATATGTAATATGGGTAATTGTACTATGTCTTCTCCTTTCTATAAATTGTATACTGTTTCTTAAGCTTCCAAAAAATTACTCAAAATATGTAAAGTACATTCTAGTAGTTGCCATTTGACATGTTCAAAAAGGATCATGAAAGTGTATGGGTGTGGGGTATATGTCTGTGTGTGTATGATGTATTTTTATCTATTCAATATATACTTCTGATTTATCCATCAAATTATTCTTTTGTTCAACTGAACACATGATGACAAGCTCTCTTTCATTTATCCTATTATGAAGAAAATGTAATGTTTTTTATGGTGTGCATTCTTGTCTTCATTCTAACAATTGTTAAAAGGTTTCAAAGAAATTTCGAATAATTACAGCATAAGCATAGTGCGGTTACATGACATGATCCTGAAAATCTCTTTATCAGCTTCAATAAGGTTTTATTTCCTGTGATACTCAAGTCTGTTAATAAACTGAAACTCTGCCAAAATATTAAAGCATTTGAGTATGGCATGGACAGTTAACCTGGAGTGCTCTGAGCTTCTCTCTCATCTGAAAAAAAAATGTGAACTGTCTTTTATGACTTCCTGCGTAGAATAAAAGATGTGTATGCCTTTCTAATGGATGATGTCTACTAAGCAATGTTCCTTTATTTACACGCTTGTGGCATTTCATCTGGGTGATCTCATAGATATTGGATCAATATCTCTTTATCTAATATATTATGCAGCTCAATCCTTTGCAGGTTTATTAAAAATAATTTGAATTCACTTTTGTGGGATTTACTCCAAAGAAAATATTTGCTGCAATATTGATTGTGGTTTCAGTATACCTTCAGTCCTCCAAAAACTATTTTTCTAAGTCTCATATTTACTTGATGAGTGTGCTCTTAATTTTTTAAGACTATCATATGTGGTCTAATTGCAATTAATTTAAGATGAATCTGTTTCTGGTCTGCAAGCCAAAAGTATGTCTTCCTTTATCTTGGACTCAATAGGAAGCTTGTATTTAACTTTTACTCACATTATGCCATGATTGATGATTTAATGGGACAAGCAGCTTAATATAAGATTAATATTGTTAAACATTGGTGAATAACTGATGTATAAATTCATTTTTTTAAAAAAAAGATTTCAAATTCTCATTTATTGTGTCTGTTTCACAGGATGTATTTTTCTATGACCATTCAGGGTTGCAGTAAGCTTACATGCTAAACCAAAATAATAATAGTAATGATTTGGCATGACCACTTACAATGTGATTATTCAGTTGTCTATCTTGTTACCTTTAAGGAAGTAAGGATAAATATCAGAAACTTTGCAAATTGCCTGACCCTCAAAGTGGTACCCAGAGAACCACCTGCATGCCAGGATGTTTTTTGGCACCTGCCAAGCTTCCTGCTTTATTGTCTGGGTCATTTGGGGTTTGCCCTGCTAGCACTACTTTTCTTTGCCAGAAGGAGGGATTTAGATGTAGCATAAGCAAGAAGCCCTATCCTGTATCTCAGGCCAGTTTCCCAAAACATCATCTTGATGTCAGCAAATATGGAAATGATGGGGTAAGACAAGGGAAGAGAAAGAGAAACTGGGTATTAGGAATTGAAAAAGAAGTAGCTGGGTACAGTAGGATGGTCGAGGGTGAATGAAGAGAGAGAACAACTTTGTAGGAAACCTTACCAGGTTCTCAGCAGTAATGAAGGAAGACAAACTCCTGGTGAGCTGGTTGGAGAACTCTTTGTAGGGAAAAAAAAGGAGGGGGGCTTTTTAATTTCCCTCCTCTCAGGGATTTCCAGGGTGTATTTGTAACCAGATAGGGAAAATTGGCTAAAATTTTGTAAGGAATCCCTTTGGGCAAATTCCTCTGTAGGCCAGCCCAATTGGTGACAGAGTTGGCTCAGGAGATCTTGATGGAAAGATCCAGTGAGGGGCTGGTCTCCAACATGCCTCAATTACAAAAGACCTGTCCCTGGACAAAGAAGATTGGGCAGGTTAAGGTGGCAGTTGAACCACATGACTAATGCTGCTCCCCTTTTTATGTGCATTGCCTGTGGTTTCCTCCGATCCTATAGAGCAGTGTTTCTCAAGCTTGACAGCTTTTAAGACATGCAGATTTCAGTTCTGAGAATTCCCCAGACAGTATGCTTTTGTTTGTTGTAAATGTCCTATTTCTAAATATTCTGAACAGAAACATGGACTTGATGTAAGCAATAAGCTTGGGAAGCATGTCTGTCTGCTAATTAAAGTGGAATGACAGAATATTTCATACTTTTCTCCCCACTGAAATTAGTAAGTTGGGTTAGCCTTATGTACCTAACTTTATGTTTCTGGTATATTTTCATTAAAAATAAAATAATTGGAAATATTCTTTTATTTGTATTATGTATAGCCTATTCCTAGTTGAAAAGGTACTGATGTATATATAAGATTGATGGATGTCAATAATGAATGTATAAGACTTGGAATAAGTGCTAATGATATCTAATGCTGAGTGAAATACACAGTATTGCTTTTTCTTTAAGTGATTTCTCTTCCTCTGTTTCTTGAATAATTGGATTTAACAGCCAGTACAAAGTCACTATCTTAAAATGATTTATGAATTACATTTTTATCCTGCTTATAAATATCTCAAGGTGGTGAACATATCTACTCCTTGCTCCTATTTGCCCCACAACAAGGTGAATTGGGTTGAGAGAGAGCGACTGGCCCAAAGTCACCCAGTCAGCTTTCATGCCTACAGTGAGCCTACAACTCCCAGTCTTCTGATTTCTAGGCCAATACCTTAACCGCTAGACCAAACTGGCTTGATGATGATGATATGATATGATGATGACGACGACAATGTGATGATGATTCTAATAATTTTCTTATTCTAGCAACACATATTTTAATGTATAAAAGTTACAATATATCTTTATCTGAACATTTATAGATAGTTAATATCAAGAAATGTACACCTTGACTCTATTCATCTTTTTTAATAATAGATTTGTTATTAATTATCAACAACATAGAAAAACAATACAAATAACAAAATACAATAAAACATACATAACAAAACACATAAGAACAAATAAAACAATATTGACAACACAATACAACATAAAAAGAAAAAAAGGGGAGAGGGAAAAAAGGGGGAAAGGGAAAAAAGGGGGGAACCCTCACTCATATAACATTCCTGATCTAACTCTGTATGGATATCCTTCCACAACACACGTTTCCCTCTTACATCATAATCATAATTACCTGTATGTTGTACCCTTATAACCATTTTAACCAATATAATATAACATAACATAACATAACACAATACAATATAATACAATACAATACTACACAACACTACAATTTAATATAATAATATACATGTCTGTTCTATCAAACTATAGATTACAGATACAGTATATTATGTTGCACAGTTCATCATATTTTACTCCTGTAACACATTGCTAACATACAACATCTAAATTATTTCCAATTACATTTTACACTATATTTCTTATAGTTTTATGTTTAAATTCTTAGTCATCTAGTCTGTCTACAGAAATTTATTTGATAAATTTCTTCAGCAGAAAGTCCCAGAACGGTTTCCAAACATCCCAAAATGCCTTTGAATTATTGTCCTTCAGGAGGGCCGTCAGCTTTGCCATCTCTGCCAGGTCAATGAGTTTTAAAAGCCAGTCTTCCACCGTGGGAACCTCCCTTCCTTCCACATTCTGGCACATACCAATCTTGCTGCAGATTCCATATGTAAAAAAACTCTAAATGTTGTTTCTCAAACTGTTTACTCTATTTATCTTAAGAACAGATTCTATTCCTACTGGAGAAGCACTCTGAAGTTTCAAAGATGGATTTTTTTCTCTGCATCCTTTCTACTTAATGCCATTTAATTGGAGAAGTAAAGCTAGAACCTTCTATGAAGATTGTTTGTGGGCAGATATTAGCCTTGCATAGGGAAGGACATGGGTTCCAGCAAAACAACATTGTTCCATTTTGTTAGTGGCATGGAAGAAAAATAGCAAATGTGTGTGAGAGTGAAGAGAAACTGTGAAAGATTTACCTGTAACTTTGACATCAAAAGGAAGCTTGTATCCTGTCAATATGCTTCCTCCTGTGGCAGTTGTTTCTGTCTAAACTTGTATGAAAGATCAGAAAATGACCTTAGCAATGTTGATTCTAAGGTGGTTGCATTATGTCTTTTAGAATGAGACATTTATCCATTCTGGCAACTCCTCTTTGTCACTTGATAAAGTTGTGTAGGCTAAGACATCAAGGATGTGAATGAAAAGATTTATAGCAGCCAACTGCTGTGCAGTTTGGTGCCAAGTGTCTTACAATGTGAATTTCCAGGTCAAACACAGGAGAGAAGGAACGAATGCTAATGTTACATGGTGTGCAGTTGAAAGCTGTGTATTCTCCACGTTACTTGGGGAGAGGATAATACTCATAGAAAATATTAACTTTTATTTATTCATAATTATTTTAATTATTAAAACAATTCCTTGTGGTATATGGAATAACTACTTCACTCATTTCTTCCTTGAAGAAAAACTTCTTGAAGATTTAATTAGCAGCAGGAAGTTGACAATGTAGCTGTAGATGATCCTAATGATTATATGTTAAAAAACAAAGTCTTAAGAATTTCACTCTTCTGCCTCTTATCAATGAGAAACATATATGGTTCTATGCCATTGAATTACTTATGCTGAAAGCTATCTGGATCATTTCATTTATGAAATTTGCGGGGGAAAATTATGCCTCAGATTTCATAGCATCTTATTTCTTCCCATAGCTCCTCAGATTTTTAAAAATCTTTTTATTTATTCAGTCAGTCATTTTGTTTTGGCCATTGACCAGCAAAACAGATCTTTGGAAAAAAGAGCAATTCATAAATCACTGAATACCAATGCAGCCTATACAGCATAAAAATTGACTAGAATAAAACAAGCTACAAAATAATATAGTTTTTATTTATTTTGCATAAGAGGTACAGTGTACCAAATCTCTTAGTTATACTCTTAGTTATTCTGACCAGGCATCCTTGAAGTTAATCATCCTGTCACATTCTTAAAAGTTCTCCATTTATTCCCTATATATTTGATGCCAATAATTCATGGTCTGTCTTCTTCATTAGAAGGTATGTTGTCCATTTAGTTATTTGTAGATTATCAATGAAGAGAAAATAATACTTGCAAAATGTTACTAATCTACATTACTGTACTGCTTTTTCATAATCCAAATCTTCCTTGATTCCAAATGTTGCTTTCCATACATCCATTTTAAGGTTGTGTTCAGCAACTTGTGTATTCGACAAATAATTCCTCAATATCTTCCACAATCATGTTTACAGTAGGCATATATACATTTATAACATTAATATCTACTAAGGGTAATAAATGGGTATACATACTGCATTGCCCATTCTCTCATTTTTTGTCAAGAAAGAACCAGCATTAAACTAAATATTACAAAGGAAGTGAACAGCATTTTTTAAAAAGTACAATATTCTTCTGAATAATCTGGTGTGCAATCAGATGCAACAAACTAGCTACGAATACTATAATTCTAATCCTCCATCAAGTACACTATGTCTTGATGCTCATAGCCAAACGTATGTGTAAACCAATATCACATTATCAATAACATTAGCTCCTTTTTTTCATCATACAAGAATGAATTTTCAGCATTGTTGTGACTGAAAATGCCCTTCTCTATTTTAATCTAATGTTAAGTCCTAGAGGAAATGAACAATACGCTTCAGTATTGAGTAGAAGTATAATTATTCAATAGTTTCTTGCTCCTATTTGACTGAAGTTAGCTATCTAATTAGCATTACAATTCCTATAGTACAGTAATTTATATTGAAATGTATGGTCCTTGTAGAAATAGAACACATTTGATATTGTAATGTTATCAGTAGTTTTGTACTACAAATGCAAACACAGACATATGATAAAATCATAAGTCAATCTTTGGTATTCTCTAAAACTTGTCAGTTACTTTCAATTGTAGAGTGGTATACTGAGAAGTAAAATTGGCCCTTTTCAGTTGTCAAATGCTTGCATTTCTCTCAGAACTAGTAACAGCTGAAATAAGACATTCACCTATCTTGCATATTCTTTGTGGAATGACAGTTTTCAATGGTTTATGAAGGTATTTTCTTCATATGTCATTGGCTGAAATGCAATGGAAATTTTATAGTGCGACATTTCAAACCTATAAAAATTCCTCTTTATCACTGAATGTATATTTTATTGATTAAAATTTTAGTGCTGTGAACAAGGAGCATTCTGAAAGAAGACAACATTAAACTAGTTCTGTTCTCTTGTAAACATGAACATGTAAAAGTAGTCACCAGGAGTTGAACTTGATTCATGTAAGGTTAATTATCTCGAGTTATTTTATTGCTCAAAATAAAATCATTTCATAAATATATTTGAACAGATATCCTAGAAGAGTTGTGATCATTACTTTTTAATTACATAGGAGCTGGATATTTAAAGAATCACTCTTTCCTCTACAGTTCCACCCATCTGTTAAGACAATTGTGTCTGTAAGAAAGTTTTTACATAATTAAAAGATAAACAAGAAAAATATATGAAGGAAAGTAGAAAAAGAAAAAAATACAGAAGTTTTAGAAGCATTACACATAAAGAAAGAAAAAGTGAAGCAGTTTCTGATCTTCCTCACAGCAAATATAAACAACTTTTATCATTTCTCCCCTTTTAGAATTACATTATATAGTTCCCTTCTTTCCATAAACAACACTTTTTAACTGTATAAAAGGTCTCCATTTTTTTATAAAAGTACTTATTATGTTACCCCTAATCAAACAAATCAGTTTTGCTATTTCTGCAAGTTCTGTCATCTTCCCAGTCCATTCCTCCATTGTGGGTGCTTCTGGTTTTTTCTATCTTTGTGCATATAGGAACCTGGCTCAGTTATTATATATAAAACCAATTGTCCATGAGTCCTTTTGAATTGGGGATCCATAAGTCCTCATAAAAAACATTCTGCTTTGATCTGAATATTAATTTTTAAAATTTGTTGCATCATCTTATGTATTTGTGTCCAATACATTTTCACATGAAAACTTTGAAGACATTTTTGAAGACTATTCATATGTCACAACAACCCCTGAGATTCATTTAGCTGGGATAATATAGCAGAATCTTTTTTCAGTTACTGATAGGCTTTAGAACAGGGGGTTCCAATCTTAGCAACTTTTAAGATGTGGCTGAGGATGTTTAATATCAGTAGCACATTTCAGCCTTCTGAGCTCACTCCCAGTGCCTGGACAGCAGACCTTTGGAGGCCTTGAGGTCTTGCTGCTGCTTGTGAATGCCAGGTCTGTCAATAATAAGGCTTCCCTTATTTGTGATCTGATTAGGGATGAGCAAGCAGATCTGACATGCATCACCAAGACCTGGCTGACACCGGAAGGGGGAGTGCCTCTATTGGAATTGTGTCCAGGTGGGTTTAGGATTTGGCACCAGCCAAGACCTCAGGGCAGGGGAGGGGGTACAGCAATTGTCATCCGTGAGTCTCTGGTAGCTTCCAGGGGCCATGCTCCAGACATTCCTGTGAAACCCTGTTTGTGAGATTGAGTTTATGGAACCATTGGGATTGTTGCTTCTCTACCAGCCTCTTTACTGCATAGCAACATTCCTGCCTGAGCTGGTAGAGGCCATCTCAGGATTGGTAGTAGAGTTCCCCAGGCTGATAGTCCAGGATAACTTCAACTTGTCATCTCTGGGTTTGACTTCAGAAGCAGCTCAAGAGTTCATGACTACCATAATGGCCATGGATCTGTTCCATGTCATCCAAGGCCTGACTTGAGTGGTCACACACCTGATGTGTTCTTTGTGTCAGAGCAAAGGCAATATGATCTGGTGGAGGATGTTTCTATTTTCCCTTTGTCATGGTCAGACCATGCCCTGATAGCAATGAGATTCTCCTATGCTGCCCCCTCTGCAGGGATTGATGGACCAAAATGGGTTCTGAAGGGAACTGGGGGATATCTTGGAAGCCTTGCTGAACAGTTCTGCTGAAACTTTGGTCATAGCCTGGAATCAAAAGGTGGCTGCAGCTTTAGACAGGATTGCATTCATGTGGAGTCTTTTGATCCTTCATGCCAGCTGTTCTCCTTGGTTTACTGAGGAGTTGCAGGCTTTGAAAAGAGCCAAGAGATGCCTAGAGTGCTGCTGGAGAAAGATGAGAATTGAATCTGACCAAACACAGGTTAGAGCTGCTATTAAGGTCTACTTTGTGGTGATAAAAGTGGCATAGAAATTCTATTTCTCCACTCTTATTGCATCTGCAGAATACTGCCCATAAGCCCTGTTTAGGATTACCCAGTCCCCCCTCCTTTGGGGATGCATGAAGGATCATATGCAGGGCCGAGCTGAGGAATTTATGGAACCACCTATCATACAAAATCACTCAAATCCGCTCTCAGCTAGACTCTATGCGTGAGGCAGGGTCAGAAGAGATGCCTGGGGAAGGATCTGAACCAGTTATCTGGGAACAGTTTGACTCTGTTAGACCTGAGGAAGTGGACAGGGTTCTCGATGCTGTCAGACCAACCTCCTGTCAATTAGGTCCTTGTCCCTCCTGGTTGCTGAAAGCCTCCAGGACATTGACCTCCAGGTAGATGTCAGCAGTAATTAATTCTTCACTGCAGGAGGAGATTTCTATGGCTTTTTAAGGAGGCCCAAGTGTACGCCTTTCTTAAAAAAAAAAACATTGCTTGACACTGTCTGGACAATTTCTGTTCAATTTCCCACCTCCCTTTTTTGGGGAAGGTGGTTGAGAAGGTGGCTGAGAAGATGGTTGCTTGGCAACTTCAGAGGATCCTGGATGAAACAGATTATCCAGACCCATATCAATCTAGGTTCAGGCCTGGTTATGGGACAGAAAGAGCTTTGGTTTGCTCATGGATGATCTTTGGCGAGAGAAGGATGGAGATATTGCATCCATCCTTGCTCTACTTGACCACTCAATGACCTTCAGTACCAT
>JANHZU010009150.1:26732-39579 GCA_032468055.1 Acrochordus granulatus | reverse complement strand
ATAATTTAGTTTTAGTTAAGGCCTAATCCATAATTTCTGGTATCTAACTAAATTAATATAGCTGTGTCCTGAAACTATAGTACGCATTTGCAAATGTTCTTAGAACTATTGCTGACATGCAGAATCGTCATGATAAGAATCAGAGCAAAATATTTCAAGCTGATTACATATTCCCTTTCATAAGTCCCTTAAAATACAACTAAGCTTTGATTTTATAATCTGTGAAATCTACTCATATTTCATTTATTTTATAGAGTTTTTAAAAGAGGTTTTACCTTTGCTGCGAAATGCTGATGAACTTAAGTCTGAGTGGTTTATCAAGATAGAAGCAAATTTAAATAATCAGGAAAGAGATGCAAGAAGTTATTATGCAGGCTATGTACGTCAAGGTCACTTAGGAACTCAGCAATCTTGTTATCCTTAAGTACACTTTGCAACATGATTATTATTGTATGTTCTGCATACATATCAAAAAGGGTTTGGGAAAGGTACATAATCCAAAATATACTTCTGTGAAGATGTTATGCTGACATTTCAGCTGATGAATTTCCAGGCGCAGTTCAAGCTGACTTTAAAGAACAGTGATCCAGGATTATATTAGGATAAATTTGTATAGTCTTTATCAGTATAACATTAGGATATATCCAGGATCATCTCTTAAATTGTGATGAACAATCTCTGCGGAAAATGTTAGGAAATTCCTTGAAACATGCATTTCATACCATTAGACCTCATGTATTATTGCTAAATTATGACTACTTCGTGTATTTAAATATGATTTTTAGAATAAACTAAATGCAATCAGCACATTAAACTAAAAACCATGTTTCCACATTATAATTGGCTGGGTCATATCATACCTCAAACCAGACTGTTGTTACATATGATAGGAGAATCCGGGAGGAAGAGAAATAAAAATTATAGTCATATCCATGTGATCAATACCATGCATTTCACATACATGTTACTCACATTAAAAAGGAACAAGCTTTTGATTGCAAAATTGTGGCTGCTGTCTTCAGCTGTCTGCAAAATCCATTTTGTGTGACCTAGACTTAGGACTTCTGGAATATTAAAAGTTAATTCCTATATGTGTAAACTTAGAAATAAGTGTTGCATCACATTTATTTATCTGTACAGGTTCTTGGGAACAAAGTTGCACATATTACTAAGTATGCATATAAGTCAAGTCTTCCTGTTACTTTTTTCAGGATTCTTTATTTTGTTTCAATTAGTGACTATAAAACAGAGACAAACATTCTTCTATTATAGACTTTGGCTATAAACAGGATATTCTTAGTTTAAAAATTGACAAGAACTTTACCAACACATTTTTGTCTTCCCTAGAACTAAAGAAATTCCTTCCAAGGAAACAAGTTCAGTGTCTCTTGTTATTTTTAGAACAAGCAAAATAAAATAATTTGAAAGTAATCTGCAAATAGAAAACAAAAAAAGAAAAAAAAATCAAATGTAATTTACCACTAGAGAATAATCACAGGATTTTATTTCTGTAATCGAAGCCCACTGATTTCACTGAACAGACAACAGGCAAAGAATTATACTTCACTGGTAACAACATATGAGATAATATGCTGTTTATCTCCATATAGAATTTATCATGACTATTTGATAAAAAGGTTACATCTCTTCATATCTCAAAGACAAGTTTTGTATCATACCATATTATCCATTTTATATTCATTATTATATTGAAAACAAAATGACTTAATATCATTTGGAGTTACAAAAATATAAATCTGTTTTAGATCTGGAGAAGGAAATGGCAACCCACTCCAGTATCCTTTCCAAGAAAACCCCATGGACAGTACCAAAAGGCAAAAATATATGATCCTGGCAGATGAGCCCCTCAGGTCACAAGGTGTCCAATATGCTACTAGGGAAATGCAGAGGGCAATTACAAGGAGCTCCAGAAAGAATGAAGCTGCTGGGCCAAAGACATAAGGACACTAGGCTATGGATGTGTCTGGATGTGAAAGGAAAGTCCAGTGCTGTAATGAACAATATTGCATAGGAATCTGGAATGTAAGATCAGAGAATCAAGGTAAGCTGGATGTGGTGAAACATGAGATGGCAAGATTGAAAATAGACATCTTGGGAATCAGTGAACTAAAAGGATGGGGATGGGTGAATTTAATCCAGATGACCACGAAATATACTACTGTGGACAAGAATCCTTTGGAAGAAATGGAGTAGCTATCAAAGTCAATAAAAGAAAGCAGTACTGAGGGACAATCTAAAAATGGTAAAATGATCTCAGTTCGAATACAAGGCAACTCCTTCAGCATCACAGTAATCTAAGTCTATGCCCCAACCACTGATGCTGCAGAGGCTGAAGTTGACTGGTTCTATGAAAACCTACAACACTTTCTAGAACTCACACCAAAAAAAATGTTTTTTAGAAAGATACAATGCAAAGGGGAAGCAGATTCAGAGAGTTGTTTCACAGTCATTATGCTCATCAGTGTGTCTTAGCTTCCATCCCTGAGCTTCCACATTTCTTGGGTAGCATTTTACTGCTTAACCATAGGGGTCACCCCTTTGTATTGTTGCAGTGAGGCATAGTAAATTCTTAGAATGGGAAACATACTCACTTTTACTGTTGGGAATGTAAATCATGATTCCATTATGTCTGCTACCCAGCTCACTCTGCTGCCCAATTTGGACCTAACATGAGGCTATTTCTAAAAATACTTCTTCACTCTAGCCTCATGCTAGGTCCAAATTGGCCAGCAGAGCCAGCTGGCTGGCAGACATAATGGAATCACAATTTAAATTCCCCAACAGAAAAAGTTAGTGTGTCATCCATTTGAAGAAAAAAAGATGTCCTTTTCATCACAGGGGATTGGAATGCTAAAGTAGGAAGTCAAAGGATAACTGAAATAAAAGACAAATTTGGGATTGGAGTTCAAAATGAAGTAGGGCAAAGGCTAACAGAATTTTGACAAAAGAATACTCTGGTCATAACAAATACAGTTTTCCAACAACCCAAGAAGTGACTCTACAGATGGATATCACCAGATGGTCAACACCAAAATCAGATTGATTACATTCTTTGCAGCCAAAGATAGATAAGCTCTATACAGTCAATAAGAACAAGACCTGGAGCTGACTGTGGCTCAGATCATGAGCATCTTATTGCAAAATTTAGACTGAAATTGAAGAATGTAGGGATCATATCATGTATGACCTCAGTGGTATGAATATGCAGTGGAGGTGAGGAATAGATTTCAGGGATTGTATCTGGTAAACAAAAGAACTGTGGATGTGGTGCATAACATTGTACAAGAGATAGCTCCTAAAAACATCCAAAAGAAAAATAAATGCAAGGAAGCAAAATGGCTGTCTGATGAGGCTTTACAAATAGCTGAGGAAAGAAGGAAAGTGAAAGGCAAGGGAGAAAAGGAAAGATATACCCAACTGAATGCAGATTTCTAGAGGATAGCAAGGAGAGATAAGAAGGTCTTCTTAAATGAACAATGCAAAGAAATAGAGGAAAACAATAGACTGGGAAAAACTAGAGAGCTCTTCAAGAAAATTGGAGATATCAAGGGAATGTTTCTTGCAAAAATAGGCATGATAAAGGACAAAAATAGTAGGGACCTAACAAAAGCAGAAGAGATTAAGAAGAAGTGGAAAGAATACACAGAAGACTTATAGAAGAAAGATGTAAATGCCCCTGATAACCATGATAGTGTGGTTGCTGATCTAGATCCGGACATCCTAGAGTACAAAGTCATGAAGGTCTTAGAAAATATTACTAACAACAAACCTAGTGGAGGTGACAAGGCTGTATATTGTCACTCTGCAGACTTCATTGTACAAAATGCCAGGCTGAATGTATCTCAAGCCAGAATTAAGATTGCCAGGAAAAAGATCAACAACCTCAGATATGCAGACATTACCACTCTAATGGCAGAAAGTGAAGAGGAGCTAAAGAGCCTCTTGATGAGGGTGAAAGAGGCAAGTGCAAAATCTGGTTTGAAACTCAACATTAAAAAAATGAAGATCATGGCATCTGATCCCATCACGTCCTGTCAAATAGAATGGAAAGAAATGGAAGTGGTGACAGATTTTATTTTCTTGGGTTCTAAGATCACTGCAAATGGTGACTGCAACCATGAAATTAAAGGACGCTTGCTCCTTGGAAGGAAAGCTATGGCAAACCTAAACAGCATATTACAAAGCAGAGATTGCCTTGCAAACAAAAGTCTGTATAGTCAAAGCTTTGGTTTTCCCACTAGCAATGTATGGCTGTGACAGCTGGACCCTAAGGAAGGTTGAACACTGAAGAATTGATGCATTTGAATTGTGGTACTGGAGAAGACTTTTGGGAGTCCCTTGGAATGCAAGGAGATCAAACAAGTTGATCCTAAAGGAAATCAACTATGACTGTCCATTGGAAGGACAGATACTGAAGCTGAAGCTCAAATACTTTGGCCACCTAAAGAGAAGAGAGGACTTTTTGGAAAAGACTGTGCTGCTGGGAATGATTGAATGAAAAAGGAGAAGGAGATGACAGAGATGGTTAGATAGCATTGTGGATGCAATGGGCATAGATTTAGGTGAACTCTGGGTGGCAGTTCAGGACAGGGAGGCCTGGTGTGCTCTGGTCTATAGGATTGCAAAGAGTGAACAACAACAACAAATTGCTACATGCATTTGAACTGCTAGGTTGGCAGGAGCTGGAGCAAATAACAGGAGCTCATCCTGTCTCAAACTTGGGCTGCTGACTTTCCAGCTGACAAGCCCAGCGTCTTAACTGCTTGGCCATCCTGTCCCCTGAGAATAGAGGGATGGACAAGGAATTGTTCCAAGTCTATTGGAACACTTTATTTTACTTCATAGTTCTCTTCCATTTCTAGAGAATTGGTGATTAATGTTATTTTAGAATGGGATCATGCTCTGCTTGGTCATCCATTGATAATGACAGGCAATGTGCTTAAAATTGGTAAGGGTGGTAGTGCCATCACCAATGGTAGGACCATCACCAATGGTAGTACCATCACCAATGGTAGTACTTACCACCAATGAACACTCAGAAGCATTGGTGACTAAGCATAAGTTGAGCACTTCCTTCCATTGCCCAGAGAACCAAGTAGGAGAAGTGACCTCTTCTAGCATAGGAAGCTTTCCTGGAGCAAGTTGAACTGCATCAGCTATGTCTTCTGATACTTGGCTGTTCTAGACATTACTTACTCAGGAATGCAGGTTCTTGAGTTGTTGTCTACTTTAAATAACATCCCTGGTAGCACAGTTCTTTGCTTATATTGGAGAATTTATTTTGCTGCACTTAGGATACTACAAGGAAAAACTAATTACTCCTCATCTCTAGTAAACTTAATAGTGAGAATGAGGTCATGTTCTTTTTTTTTATTTCCAGAATGTAATGAGCTTGTTTTTTGGTGATAAACTGAACAACTGTATTTTTATAACTTCAAGCTACCATCTTCTTTCTGAACATGTCAGACATTGGCAATTTACTATTTTAAAATTTTGAACAGTTCCACTGCAATTTCAGAGCAGTTCATTCTGATCGCCTTTTGGCAAGGCAGATGGTATAATCCTTGACAGCTGCAAAGAAGATGGTGATCAGTAAAAAGGAGCTTCCAGGCAATTCCTGGAAATTAAAGCATAACTAGAAGGAAGAATTGAATATGGACTTTAAAAATGACTGACTAATATATTCATATGTCATGCCTTGGGGAACAACCTGAACGTGTCTTCATAAAAGTTATTCCTTCAACAGTATTCAAATTGAGGTAGTCTGATTGGCAATAAATGAATGAAAAGGTGTGGATCCAGCTCTCAGTGCACCCTTCCTTTCTGTGTCTCTCTAAAGGGAATAGTTTCCTCCTACAAAGAAATGAGTATATTACAGTCTTCTAAATTAGTTTTAGAATATCTCCAGCCTTCCACATTTCAGGGCTTATAAGGGTATATAAAATAATAGCCAAAACAAAAACTAAAAGCCTATTATTAGCACAAGCTCAACCAAAGTCCAACTGTACTCCAAGCAAGCCTCGTGCTATGTGTAGGCAAGCCAGGATGATTGATTGATGTGCCACCAAGTCTGTTTTAATTCCTACCATCCACTTAGATAGGGTTTTTTCATGGTGTTATGTCCTAACCTATATTTCCAGATTTCCCAATGCTGAACACATCACCATTGTAACTGAGTATGGCCATCTTTTGCTAGTCGTTGTTTTCTTTCTTTCCTTCCACTTTCCCCTGCATTTTTCACAGAGTTGGGGTTTTGCATAATGTGTCTGAAGGAGGATAATTTGAACCAGGCCATGTTCAGAATACAGAAAAAAAATTTGGTCAAACATCGCTGAGTTAGATTGTATGACCTGCCCCATCCTAGCTCATCATTTTAACCACTACATTACAGCAGTTCTATGTGTATTGACATAGTATTGTACACACTGTATACAACCTCCTATTAACACATCTATACCTTCTCTATCTTATTACAAAATAAGTGAAATTTTCCTAAACCATAATGGACAGCAAAGGTCATTATCTAATTACTCAGCTGGTGCTGACCATGGCATATGGAAGATTGCTGCTGGAATGGTAGAAGGAATACATAAAACACAGCATGAATTTATAAATGAAATAAACTAAAATATATGTGTTATATATTTGTGAAGCTAAAAGAAAGGGGAAAGATGTAACAGATCTGAATGAAGGTGGTCTGATCTTATGGATGGATTTCATGATTTTGTACTGTATATGGAAATGAAAGTTTTGGTTCAGTTTAAACAAATGAGCTAAAATGTCATAAAGTATGAACAGGTGTCTTTTAGATTACTTTTCAGAATTTATAATGGTACATGGTTGTATCCAGGTTGCACATGGAAACAAGAATTTATAGTTTGGTAACAGTTGCATGTTATCCTCCAGTGAATAATGATAATGGAAAAACCAGGGATAGCTTTTGGGAGAAATTGTACAATATTGTGAAAGAATGATTTCAGGGGAACATTATTTTGTTAGGTGACTTGAAAAGATGGATGAGACTTGGATGAGAAAATACAGAAAAAGTAAGATTTAAGAATTAATGAGAATAGTGATCATTTAGTTAGGAGCTATTTGGAAAATGTTTGCTTGTTTTATTACATGAAGTGAATATATAGTTTTAATGTAAGTATATTCATGTGTACACACAGCTAGGGCCTGTGCCTCTATTAGTTCTGACGATTTGCATTCAAATGTCTCTTCCTCCACTCCAATGCTGAAGGATTATATAATATATTTATAATAGAAGGACTGCCTGTATGTGTAATACTTACCAGTTTGGGGAAACTCAGTTCTTAGCCATCCTTTTCTTCACTTGGTGAGTTTAATTAACATAGCCACCACAATAAGAGAAAATGAGCTTGATGGAAATATGCAAGAACTGTTACATAGGCAAAAGGAGCTAAAACATTTTTAAAGCCCAGAGCAATAGATAACATTTGGAAGTGAATCAGGCAGAGGCCTCCCTAATTCACTGGAATATACAGTAAGAGGTGGGAAAAGATACAGACCAATCAGAATTGCAAGATTCTGTTATTATAGACAATAAAAATAGTTTTAGCTTTCTTGGGAATTGATTTCCTGGCCTGGTTTACCTACTGGTCTGATAGCCCCTAATGCATGATGTACCAATCCTAGTACATATTTCCACTTATTCTCGCTCTTATCAAAACACCACAATTTCCTCGTGGTAAGGAGTCTAGTTCATGGATGGCATTCTTCCTCAACCTATTCCTGGCTTTACCTCATATAAGCAATGTAGGATAAAGAGTCACTCAATGCCCTCCAAAAAAATACTTGTTTAATCTGAGCCCTCTGGTACTTGTAATATAAGGCTTGGAACTGCTTGCTTCTTGCAGAATGACTAGTCATTTGTGAATGAAGTGGAGCCTTTGATTAATGTTCTTTTTGAAGGCAATATTGCCTCGATACTGGTTATGGAGACCAGGTTTTCTACTGAAAAATGGTGGCCTTTACTACCTTCTCTCAGCTGGGTTTGTTTGCCAGTCTCCCACTGGGGTGATGTGAGGAAGTTGTATCCTTCTCCACCTGCCATTTGTGAATTCAGTCCAACCTCATTTTAGATGATCATGAGATTTCAGTAGGAGCCTTAGGTATTACACTCTCCTCCAGGTGTTTAGAACACCTGCCTTGATGCATTTTCAGATTGGCTTGATATTTTAGACATTATGTATTATCTTCTGCTGTTAGCTAGGCATTTCAGCAGTTTTTCTGATGCATAATGTACCTAACCATGTGAAACTATAAAATTCGAAGTGAATTTAAAATATTTTTAGGAAAGCAATTCAAATTGTTTTAAGATATATCAATATTTTTCAAGTCATTCACATTTAAAGGATTATCTGAAACATCTAACTTCTCTTCTAAAGATAAACACATTCCAAACTTGGAGTGATAAGATGAATGCTCTCTGACTTTACTCAAAAGCAGGACTTTGAAAATTTGGATATCTTCAAAATGGCTTTTCCCTACTAATTTTAATGGCTGGACAAGCACATATGGAAAGAGGTAATAAGTATTTCAGATAATTAAGATCTCTGTTAGGACTACCATATCTAGGGAAGAAAAATCTGAATGTCCATTAGATAGCAGTGAAGAGGTATTTTTTGCTTCCATCTAATCATGATTTTTGGAGGGAGTCTGGTAGCTGAGAGGTTAAGATTCTGGCCTTGTCAGCTGGAAGATTGGTGGCTGAAGTTTGAGACCAAATTCTGCCATCTAACAGGGTGAGGTCCCATTACTTGCTCCAGCTCCTGCCAACCTAGCAGTTCAAAAGCATGTAAAAATACAAGTAGATAAATAGATACCATCTTTGGTGGGAAGATAACAACGTTCTGTGTGCCTTGGCATATAGTCATGCTGGCCACATGACCACAAAGTGTCTTCAGATGACTTTGGCTCTTCAGCTATGAAATGGAGATGAGCACCGCCCCCTAGAATCAGACACAATTGAAAGCGGAAACTTTTACCTTTTTTTAGTGGTGATTTAAAACTACAAATGTTATTGCAGTACTGCACCTTACTAGCAGCCTAATTGCCACATTGTACAATTGCACCAGCATGTTGCATTTGGTCAATGCGGTACAGAGTTAAGTGGTCAAATCATGAAGAAAGAAAAGCAAGTTCAAATCTGTATAGAAATGTCTTGGCACTATGCACTATTCTTCTATATCCCTTTACTTAACACAGAATTTTGCTTTCCTTTGCTAGGGTAAAGAACAATGCTACTCTTAGCAAAATAGTTGTTGTGTGGCATACACTGTCTTTTTTAACACTGATGTTGGGTGGCCTGTCCAGTTTAAAAGAAATACTGGAGAAAGAGGGGTTTATTGTATATAGAACTATGTGTTTCTATATGAAGCTAATATGTTTGGTCAATATCTAATAAAGTTCAGATATTTTATGGAGATTTGTGGACTGAATTTTAGCTGTTTGCATCCATAAAAATAAGATGTCCTCTGACAAAGGCAGATGTTTTGCAGATCGAATTATTTTGATTTTGCAGGCAAAGATGACTCAGTTGCCAGAAGCCGAGAAAGAAAAAATAGCTGAACAAGTGGCTGATTTTAAGAAAGTCAAGAGTGAGCTTGATAAGGAGATTGAAATATGGGATGACACCAGCAATGACATCATCGTTCTTGCTAAACGGATGTGTGTAATTATGATGGAGATGACAGACTTCACAAGGTAATTATGCAGGAATTTAAAAGACACATATATTTCTGGGAGCTGGAAGTCATTGTCATATTCAAAATGGAAAAGAGAAAGGGTTTCATAATGAAAGATGACAAGTTCATGTCAAAACCAATAGAACTGAAAATTGAAATGTTCACTGTAAAATATTGAAGACCCAAGATGATTGTTTAAATTGTACACTGGTTTGGAGAAAGACAGTGAGGTGTTTGTCCTTTTGTTTCTCTTCTGTTTTGGTTGTGGTAATTTGCTCTGGGTGACCCCTTTATGATGGATACACAACAAAATGACCTAATGGCAGTGAAATCCCTTGGATAAGAAACAATTCATATGACAACTGAAGAAGTTTGAATTTATTTTCGTGTTTTTCATTGTGATCTTTGACCATATCTGCATTAGAAACCCACATCAATTTGCACTAATTGAAATGCCATGGCTTTTCCCAATGAGCCATGAAGATTATTGTTTAAAAAGTCAGTGGGAGGCATGGAGGTCTCAAGGACAGGAGATTTCTCTGTTCACAAGGAAAAAGAAATGCATATCCAAGCAGTTCAAATAGGTTGTTTACATATGGACTTTGTTTAAAGCTTCTCATGACTGTGTTGTTCTAAATAAAACAATGGACAATTTAAAGCTAACACATTGGACTAGTAATGGCTTCTACAAAGGATGAGTTATATTCAGTTGGTGTAAAGTTTTCTTTGCTACAGACTTTGATGCAATACATAAAGTGGCAAGTTTTTGCACATCCCCATCAAGCCCTAATTTAATCTGGAGGATTGGAGAAAACATTGAAAGAGTTTTGGGAGGCTACAGTTATGATGGTGGGGAAATAACTAAAAACTGTTTCCCTTTTCCTATTACTGATAATAGATGGAAAGTTCTTATTTTGTAGGCATTTCAGGGCTCTTTGGTTGACTTATCAAATAAAAGAGTTATTTAAAGGTTATAAGGATACTAATTGTCTCTCTAGAAACAATCTATGTTGTCTCACAATGGTGCCCCACACTATTTTTCTGGCAGCTTTCATTTCAACACATTTATAGAATTTACAGATTTACTATCTACCATTCATGGTGCTTTTTCCCTGGCCTTTCTTCCATGAAATAATGGTATCATACAAACATCCTCCATTTTTAGCCATATGCAGTGTGGATAAATACCAGGACTATATTAGAGGATTTCCCTCCAGGATTTCCAGTGTTCCTTTTTAAAAGAGGAGCCCAAAACGGCTCCTCTCATCTTGACTTTTTGACCATACCTTGTGGACACCTCTGTCTGCTTGTCAGCATTTTGAAAATAGTTTTGTTAAAAGGAAAGGGTAACTACATTGTCCTAAGAGTTGCTACATCGTCCCTCTTTTTTTTTCTCCTAAGGAAAACAAAATAATCTATAATATTATTTTTCTGTCTCTTCTGAAAGCCCCCAAAAAGAGTGATTAAGATTGTTCTCTATCCAAATCCTTTCACACTCATTTGTTGGTGTGGTGCAAGAGCATTATGGCCAAATAAAACAATATCCTAAAAAGTTTACAGATTGTATAATATTATAAGGCCTCAATCAATATCTTTACATATAAAATAAAAATGTCTTCATTTGTTAATATTCAGATTCACTAAAAGATGCTTCCAAAATATTACCCTTATGAATGTTGTACTTTAAAGTCCAGAAAGGATAATTGTACTAAAAAGTTTTCACAAAATATATTTTCATAAATGAGGCCTTTGAACCTTTCTCCTACTGCTTATGTCACCTTTTAATGGTGCTAACGGTAAACAAAATAATAAAATGAACATGGATTTATACTGCAGCCAGGGCTTTAGATGGCAACATTCCTTCTTGCCAAAAAAAATTCCCCTCACACCATTGATTTACAAGTTTTCCAAACCATTCAGACAGAGTTTTGGAATATGGGGGAACTGAAGGAGGAAAGGATATTGGCAAAAGGAATTTTTGCTCAGAAGAAAAAACCCACTGAGGAACTAAAGTCATGCATGAGATTTTCTGAGGACAAAAGACCAGCTGAGGATTCACCTTATTGCATTGATCAATTTAAGCTGAATTAGCATTTTCATTTTATAATCCATAAATAGTACTGGTCTCTCATAATGCTTCAAGGTAAAAACTTTCCCCACCTGCTCTCTATGATCTGTTGTTTTAATTGGTAATACTCGGAACATAAGCACTTTTAATCATTCAGTTACATAAAGGAGCGATTTTTGTCTTTAGATACAGTCAGTCCAGTTTGAATTTAAGTAGACTTTGATCTAAAGTAATCTGAATTTAAGTGCCCATGAACTTCAGTGGCCTTGGAGTTTGCAGGATAGTTAGCCTTGATTTAGCTGCATTGATTTCAGTGAAAGCTAATTGCAGTCTCGGATGGATCTGATCAGAATCTGCTCAGACCTTCATGATTTCAACTGTTGCAAGTGGGAGATTTACAAATAGTCAAGATGCCAGTGAGCACTGTGCAATTGAAGCTCCACCCCTTTCTATATATGTTGTAAAAAAAGGACTTTGATTGTTGAGTATGGCCACCATCTTGACTTGTTCGCCATCACTCCCGTAGATGCCTCTGATTGTAAATAAGGTACATGAAAAAAGCCCAAGGAGATTAGATCTTTTAATGTCATAAATACTAGCTTGAAGTCTAGAAGCTTGAAGTTGCCCACTAATGGCATCCTTTCTTCTGAGTAAATGAAAATATTTTTTGTAATCTAGTATACTGCAGAGAAGAAAATCTCCCACAGAAGAAATGCCATCTGGATCATACAAAGTTAAGGGAAAAAAAATATGTAATGCATATTTTATGTGTTTCAAAACTTAAAAGCTGTATAAAGAGAACAGAAAAGTTGACATTTTCATCCTGTAAATATTTAGCCCCTTTGGGGGACAAATAAAAATATAGCTGATAAGTCTAAAATCTCAGATAGCAATAGATTTTTTTTTAATCCCACAAAATAAGGTTTCCAAAGCACAGTGGAACCTCAGATTGTGAGCCTGATCCGTTCCATAAGAATGCTCTTAGTCCAAATTGCTCTTAAACCGAAGTGAGGTTTCCCATAGGAAACAATGTAAAGTTGGATGATCC
>JANHZU010009150.1:8908-26632 GCA_032468055.1 Acrochordus granulatus | reverse complement strand
AGAGCTTCTCCATCTTTGGCTGCAAAGAATATAATCAATCTGATTTCGGTATTGACCATCTGGTGATGTCCATGTGTTAAGTCACTTCTTGGGTTGTTGGAAAAATGTATTTCTTATGACCAGTGTATTCTCTTGACAAAATTCTGTTAGCCTTTGCCTTGCTTCATTTTCTACTCGAAGGCCGAACTTGTCTGTTATTCCAGTTAACTTTTGACTTCCTACTTAGCATTCCAATCCCCTATGATGAAAAGGACATGTTTTTTTGGAGTCAATTCTAGAAGGTGATGTAGGTCTTCATAGAACTGGTTAACTTCAGTTTCTTCGGCATCAGTGGATGGGGTATAGACTTAGATTTCTGTGATGTTGAATGGTTTGCCTTCAATTCAAATTGAGATCATTCTATTGTTTTTGAAATTGTACCCCAGTCCTGCTTTTCTCACTCTTTTATTGACTATGATAGCTACTCCATTTTTTCTAAGGGATTCTGGTCCATAGTAGTAGATACAGTGGTCATCTGAATTAAATTTGACCATTCCTGTCCATTTTAATTCATCCCAAGATGACTATTTTCAATCTTGACATCTCATGTTTGACCACATCCAGCTTACCTTGATTCATAAAGCTTACATTCCAGGTTCCTATGAAATATTGTTCTTTACAATATTGGACTTTCCTTCCACTTTCAGACACATCCACAGCTGAACATCCTTTTGGTTTTTGCCCAGCCACTTCACTCTTTCTGGAGCTACTCATAATTGCCCTCCACTCTTCCCCAAGACCATATTAGACACTTTCCAACCTGAGGGGCTCAACTTCCAGCATCATATCTTTCAGCCTTTTGTTGCTGTCCATGGGATTTTCTTGGCAAGGATACTGGAGTGGGTTGCCATTTCCTTCTCCAGAGTCCTGCAGCTCATTTTTCACCAGATGTCCAGGAACTCCAACATCGAGTGTGGTCCTTGTTGACCCGGGCAATGAGTCAGTATAGGTTTCTGTAAATTACATCTCATATTTTTTATGGGAGGGAGACCCTCTTTGCCTGGCTCCTCTGATGAGATCTGTCCACGATGGTTAAACCTCTGGGATAATTCTCATCTTCCTCAGAGCATACAAGCCCCACACCCGCACCAAGGTGGTGCCTCACTGCGGGGGTATCTGAATAGGCTTACCATATTTTCAAGCAATTGAACTGGATTTTTTTTTCATACTTTTCATTAGCGTATTTCTATACACTTCTGTAGATAATTATTTTCACTCTGTTCCAAGAAGTTTCCACATCTTTTTTCTTTACATTTCCTTTCCATTCATTCTGCTAGGAGATTAATTTATCTTCTAATATATTTTCCAAGTAGGAATCATATTTTCTCTTCTTGCAGTTATTCTTTTATTCACATTTCTTGAATTGCCTTCATTTTCTTCCATGTCCATTTTTTCTCACAAGATCCACTCTTGACATTACAAAAAAATGCCTGTGCTACATTCAAAACCTCTCATCACTCTTGAATCCTTCATTAAACCTTTTAATCTTTCACCATCATCATAAAAAAATCAATCATACTTTTAGTTTTATATTCATTCCTTTCCCTTGTGAATGTATGAATATATTTATATTTAAATCCTATATTCAAAACAAACAGACCATTTTTCTGAGCAGATACATTCCTATTAATTCTTGGATCTATAAATGGCTTAAATGCTTTCTCTTCATTTTCCCTCTTCTCATTCTCATCATTCATTTATGTCAATTAGTAGAATAATTTTTCTTTGGGGCTATCTTCAAAAATTTTCTTACAAACTCTTATCTGGTTCTGCCATTACTACCATTCCTTGGATTATGACATGAAGCATAATTTTACAGATTCCAACTTTCATCCACATCAACAACTTAGTTCACACTTTCTGACCTATATTTTTAGCCCTTAAATTACGTGAATGATAATCTATATAGTATACTCTGAAAGATCAGGTCTATCATATTCTTTCTCTTTTTTTTAGTTTTTCAGGACACACATCATATCTATTTTTCTTTCCTTTATTAATTCATGTTCTTTGCCATTTATTCTTCTCACAGTCCAAGTTGCAATCTTTTCTATTACGATTCCATAGTTACTGACTCTAGAGCCCAAAATGGTTTGGGTCAAGTGAGATTTTCACATAATTTTTTTTAATAAGCTAGAGATGATACAGTGTGAATTATCATCATTTATGATCTCTAATTTAGACTTCACCTTGGTATATGCAGATTCCTGATATATATTCAAGGAACGGCATATATCGTATTTATCTATCACTTTACCATTCTCTGTCAAATGCTTTGTACATCCATTTCTCATTCTTCTCAAAGACAGCAATAAGAATCATATGCGATACAAATCATCGAGTTAATGATAATTATTATTACAACTGTAATCATAATACTGTATAAGCTTAACCACTGGAACATCACTTTAATGTGCTATTGCTCTAATAGCTCTAACTGTTGAATGGGATGCAAACAGGCACATTGTCTGCCTAGGAATCGTACTGTTAGGGTTGTTTTTTTTTAAAAAAAAGTCCTCTATGGTAGAAAGAAAATCAATTACAATTTTATAGTGTGGCAGGGCACTGGTACATCTGCAGGAACAGGAGGCATTCACCAAATGCACAGAATACTAGGTCCTCTTTCATATCCATTTCCATGTGCCAGAGAGCCATAAAACAAATCTGTGAGAGTTATGAGGAAGAGCAAGCAGGAATAATTAAGAGTCAGAAGGGAGAGATTTACAAGGAAAGATTGAGCAAGCCGAATACACGTGCTTTAGCAAAAGGATGACAAACAACTGCTAAACAGATGAGCAGCCCAAACACGAGGGACCAATTATTTGAGGTGCCACATCAGAAATTGAATGGGAGCAATTAAATAGGAAATGCTATTAAAGGAATATAATTAAGATAAATACCAAGGTAGCTTTCACAAGTTTGGCATTGTACGATTATTCCTCTAGGCAGGTGTGTAAAGATCCACAATGGCCTGGGGTTTCCCCAAAACCCCTCAAAACGCACCACCAAAATTGCAATGTTTAATATAATTGGAGGAGATAGTTTAATTAACATGTTTTGTCTTGTTTTATTGTCATTTAACGGCTGTGTTCGTACAACATACTTAACCTGGTAGCTGAATTAATCCATTTTCCAGGTTTGGACCAGCTTGTTGTAGAGGTTGAAGGCATCAGGCTAGAAGCTCCATGAGTTTTAATCCCATCTTAGGCTTGAAGCCAGTTGGGTGTCCTTGGGCCAGCCCCTCTCTCTCGACCCTTGGAAGAAGGCAATGGCAAACCACATCTGAAGTCTGGCCAAGAAAACTGCAGTCGCCAGCAGTCAAAAAGTCAGGTGGCAGCATCATTATGAGTTCAAAGCCGTCACAGCAGCGGATGGACGTGCAAACGCTCAGCTCCCAGCCTCACAAAAAGAGTTTGAGGCTACTGTTCTGAACAGTCCAATCTCGCAGGAGTTGGAAGGATGTGAAGATACCAAAATGGGAGATAGAAGGGAAGAAAACCAGGGACCCAGCTCTGAGCTATAGGGAATAAGTGCAATAAACGAATCATGACTGAAAGTATTTAATAAGTACGGAGGAGCCGGCCAAGATCCACCTTGGAGCTGGAGACGTAACCCTCTTTCAACGGTGGAACTATTATTTGAAGACATGCCTGCCCCAAGACATTTTTTGGCATGAGCCGGGCTTGTCGGCCGGGGGGTCAGTCGCCCGAGTTTGAGACCCAAGCGCTGCCGTGCAACTGGGTGAGCTCCTGTTGACTGCCCAGCTCCTGACAACCCAGCAGTTCGAAAGGATGTAAAAAAGCAAGTAGAGAAACAGGTACCACCTCGGTGGGAAGGTAACAGCGTCCAAGCACCTCGTGGTTGGCCACGTGACCACGGAAGCGTCTTTGGACAAACGCCGGCTCTTTGGCTAGGAAACACAGATGAGCACCGCCACGTAGAGTTGGCCACGACGGGCAGGGGAAATCTTTACCTTTCCTGTCCCAAACAGAGCAGCCATACTTCATCCTGAATGTATTTGCCGCAGGCTTTCTCTGCCCAACGTTTTTATTGTTCACTTGTGACAATGCGCCTTCCACCCCAGTTCTGTTTTATTTTGTGTGAGCAGACCTCATCCGGCCTCCTGTCTCCAGTTCTCTGCAGCACACTTTAAAACTAAACTAAACCAGGTTCAGATAATGAATGTGATCGGGGATTAGTCACCACCCCAAGTCTTGTGAAAAGAGACTGAAGGCATTTGGCACATTTAGCTTTGAGAAACAAAAATGCCGGAGTGAGGCTATGATCGCATTTTCCAAATATTTGAAAAGCAGTTCCTAGGAAGAGGTTCGAGATCCCTTCTGTCTGGTTTCTGGGTGCAGGTAGGTGAGGGTGGATGCAGAACTTCTACTTACTTCGTCACAAGTTGAAGTTACGATGCAGCCAAAAAAAGGTACTTATGACCAGATTCAAATTTCCAATGGCCTCCTCCCCACGGTCATGTGATTGCAGTTTGGGCATTTGGCAACTGGCCTGCATTTACGACCGTTGGCATCATTCTGCCGTCACATCATTGTGATTTACTACATTTTTTTTTGCTGGAAACTGGCTTTTTCTTTGGTTTCCGGCAAAAAATGCCCAAAGTGAACAACGGGTTCACTAAACAACTGCAGTGTTTGCTTAACAATCACCGTGTTTGCTTAAGAATCGCTGCAAAAAAGCTCATAAAGTTGGACGTGTTTACAGGGTGACCCACTTACCAACCAACACAACTTAGTATCATAATTCCAGGCTCAATTACAGTTGTAAGTCAAAGGCAACTTGTACCCAGAGAAGTGGTGGGTTCTCTTCTTTCACTGGGTTCAAGTAGGCCGGATAGCCATCTTTCTGAGATGTTTTGTTTTGGATTTTGACACTGATTGAGGAAGAAATCTATGAGTTTCCTGAACACTGATTTGAGGGCACCTTATAACAAATCATCAGGAGGGTCTTGATAACTTTAGGGATCTACTTCACTTCTGTTATTTTGTCTGCTGCATCTTTTAGGGCACAGCTGTCCATAAATGAACAGGCTACCTTGTCTCCGCATCCAGCTCGAAATTGCAAGGGAAGGCTGTTCGTGGTGCTGGCTATTTTCTGCAGAGACATCTGTCTTTCAGCATGGATGTTCTTCTTCGGGAATTTTGCCCCGTCTTCCTCGGGAGCTTTTAGTCTTCCTCAGAACCAGGTTTGGGAAGCGTTGTTCTATGGCAACCAACAGATCACTTGTGTTCCATAAATGTTAAACAATCGTCAAGTGTATGTGAACATATGAATAATCCATGAAACCTTGTTGCATATTTTATTTGTTTGTGGATGGATGGATGAAAGAAAGAAAGAAAGGAAAAAAGAAAGAAAGAGGGAGAGAGGGAGGGAGGAAGGAAGGAAGGGAAAGGGAGGGAGGGAGGGAAGGAGGAAGACAGAAAGGAAGGGCAGGAGGAAGGGAGGAGGAGAGAGAGGAAGAGTGTGACAGGGAAGATGGAAGGTCAGTCTTCCTACACTTTGAGAAGAGTCCTGGCTGGAATGAGGGAGACGAGTAGGAGGAGAAGAGAGGGAGGGGGATTGCCTGGAAGGAGAATCTAGAATCTGAATCTCACGAGTTCTTTCTCTTGAACGACTTTCACTTAATTTACGCTTTTTACGCAGTGAGTGAGAAGAACCATTGGCTCCATTGTGAGATTTCCCATGCAAGCTCATCACGCAGAGCTCATCTTGCAAGCTGTCATTCATTAACCAAATTAAATTTTATTAAAAATTTTTGCTTATCTTGCAAAAATCTCGTGAACCGAGGTGCTCACAATCCGAAGTACCACTGTTAAAGATTTTCTAATAGTGGGAATCACAGTGCCCAGACTGTTTTTTGTTTTAAAATTCAAATCAGTGACTATTAATTGTTTGGTAAAAATATCTTGTCTCTCAGTGTGGTGTGTGTGCATGTGTTTGTTTCTGGGAGGGATGAGCAAAAAATGCTGGAAACGTACATCTGGAAGGTGTGAAAGTCATCACAGCTGCCCAAAGCAAACAGGCACCCATATTAGACTGGAGGCAGATGATCATTTTAGTAACAAGAGCAAATACATCATTATATATATGCAGTGCTAAACCACTCTGGCATTTTATCAAGAAGATCATATGGATTGATCTTCTTGATAAAATGATTAATATTATAATAGTGGATTGCAGTCTCCTTGTGGGAGCAACTGCATGGAGCTCTTACAGGTGATTTCAAACCCTTCCCCCATGTCCAGAGAATTATGAACAGCTGATCCACTCAGTGGCTTTTCATTATGGCATGGTTGTTGACTCCCCTTTTAGTGGAGTGGTCTTCACTTTACAATTTCTTTCCCAGAGAAGAGACCTCCAGTCTGTTTGATGCTCTGGGAGATGAGGGAGTAGCCATTCTTTGCTCAAAATATGGTAAAGGTCAAGATCAAGGTTATCCTACCAGTTGTGACTGCTCTAGGATGCAGTGCTCATCTCTGTTTCCAAGCCAAAGAGCCAGCGTTCATCCAAGGATGCTTCCATGGTCATGTAGCCGGCATGACTAGACATCAAGGTGCATGGGCACTGTTACCTTTCCTGCCAGAGTAGGTGGTACCTATCTATCTACTCACATTTGCATGCTTTTGAACTGGTAGGTTGGCAGGAGCTGAGGCAGAACAGCAGGGCTCACTTTGCTGTGTGGCAATGCCAGGTCTTGGTCCGCCGACCTTCCAGACAGAAAGCTGAGTGTTTTAACTGCTTGTGCCGCCACACCTCTCATCAAAGCATAGCAGGCATCTTCAAAAAAAGCTATTGTGCTAGATGCTGGGCTCCTTAGGTCCTAGGGCACTCAACATGAAGTGATGAGGATTTTTCAGATTAATGATGTTCATGTGTGGCTTTGGAATACCTAGTTGCTGGTGTTGCCATGCAGGAAAAGAAAATCTGAAACTGCAAAAATAGAAGTACAGTGGGAAAGTCAAAAAGTACGAAGCACAGTCATGGGAAAGTTCAGTGCAGTGAAAGATGAAATGAAGCAACTACATGCTGATATCTTAGGCATCAGTTAAGTGAAATGAACTGGAATTAGACATGCCTACATCCCACCAGGCTGGGTCCCATACCCTTGAGCCTCTTTCTTTCCTGTTATGCCTTTTCCAAAGATTGTCTTTCCCAAGGAGAAGCAGCTGATGTACCACATGGCCTTCCTAGAGAGAGGCCATGTGGCGCCATCCCAGAAGCAGCCATCATTTTGAAAATGACAGCAATCTTGGATTGTGAGAATTGTGGCCACTTCCAAAATGGCACCCACTTAGGATGGCACAAAAGTGGCCTCTGTATAGGAAGGCCTCAGGGCACATCAGCTGCTTCTCTTTGGGAAAGATGAACTTCAGAAAAGGTAAGTGCAGCAAGGCATTACACTGAGGGAGGAGACCCCATGGTGTGGGACCCAGGCTCAAGTGTAGTCATAAGTCAAGGACTACCTGTGCTACATTTATCAAAAGTAGCCATTTGACAAATGATTTGTAAATCTGTCCACTGTAACCTAAATGACAAATGATGATGAATCATGATGGTCACTTCTTTCCCCAAGTAAAGGCACAGCAGTTGCAAGACACGAATGTTCTAAAATATTGTAGCTGCCATTTTTTTCTTTGATAGTTTCTTCAACAATGCTCAGGAGAAAAATATACCTCATTTTGTTCCTACTCCATTTTTAAATTTATGGTTACATTTTAATCTGCATAATTGATATAAGCCATTTGTATGAAACAAAGTAAACAAACACTGCAAGGAATTATGTGGTTTTCCTCTATGACAAGTAAGATTGTGAAAGTAAATGTGCTTATATAAATATATTGGTTTGGCTCAATAAGTAAACAGCATTATAGTACTGGGATATCAGGCTTTTCTGCAGATAACATAAGCATGTAAGACGATCTTGCTAACATGAGGAATAACCAGTTAATAACAGAACCTTTCTCTTGTTTCTTCCAATTTCTTCCATTCTGAGTAATCAGAAGTAAGCAAATTTAAATAAGCTTATCTTTAAAAACTATGTACATGCGTATGCATCAATTATTTCTTCATCTGGGAGGAAGATATCTATGCTATCAATAATGACAATATAACACAGAAATTCAAGCTGGTAATGGCGGGTAGTGATTGAAATCCAAAGACAGCTACTGTCTTCTCTGTATAAAATTATACAGTATATGTGAAATTATCCTGATAATGGTATGTAACCATGATTAATAGTTTTTATTGGGCTGGCCTGTTATGCAAAAGCCCATTTGCTTGGTTAGAATCTAGCTGGATTCTTTTGATAGTGTTGGTGCAGAATTACACTACCAATTCTTTCTTAGTTGTTTTAAAAATTGTGAGCTCTTCTTTATTTGTTTGAAATCTCTCATCTAGATTACCTATTACACTCTTTTCCCTATAAAATTAAATGGGTAATGTCTAACTACTTCAAAGGACACTTTTAAAGATGGATTTCTCACAAGAGAGAAGAAACATTATGAATGCACATCTATCTTCTGCATTAATTAATGCCATAAGGACCATAATCTGAATTAATACTGTTATTTTAAAGAGATGACATACACTACTTTATATGGGGTTCTTTTCTTTTTATTTTTTTCATCATGGAATTTTATTGTTGTTATTGTTATTTTGTACCTTTGAGTCATTCTTGACTCCTGTTGACTGCCTGGAAAAGTCTCTGCAGTTTTCTTCGCAAGATTTTCAGAAGTGGTTTGCCCTTGTTATTTTCCGAGGGCCAAGAAAAAGTGACTGGCCCAAGATCATCCAGTTGACCTAAGGTGGGAGTAGAACTGGTCTTCTGGTATCTTGACTGTTGCCTTAACCACTATATCAAACTGGCTCTCTATCATGGAAAATAGTAAGATGTTACTTTGGGTTCTTTGACTTAGAATTATTGGGCTAAATGAATAATGAAAGGAGCCACTTCCATGCTTAGATCAACCCAATAAGAGTCTTATTGTTATTATTGTATGCTGTATGTTTCCCAGTGACTCTGGGTGGCTCATTTCAATCAGACTAAGAAATTACAATAGAATCAATAAAAGATTAGTTCTGGCAAACCCAAGAGAGCAGATGGAATGGAGTAAGAGGTCTCCCAAGGCCTGAGTAAACAGCCGGGTCTTTACTGCTCTTCTGAACGACAGATTGGTGGGCCATCTGGTTCCTAGGGGAAACCTCATTCTAGAGGTCAGTTATTGCTACAGAGAAGGAATGCTTCTCTAGATGACATGGTTTAATGAAAGGAATCCTTCAGGACTGAACTGGCCAAGCAGATGCTGTAGAGGAGATAGTCAGAACCTCAACTAACCCTTGAACTGTAACCAAATTAAACATATTTAACTCTTGTTCATTTTATTTTGGTCCATTTAAGTAAAGATTTTGTGTCCCCCAAAAATTCTGGACTTAAAAATGAATGCAGCAAAACTCGTGTCACATGTACTAATACTGTTTTTAAAAAATACAGACTAAATATTTCATCGATAAGAGCTTTAAAACTGAATAAGCACAGCTGAACTAGGAAAGTAAATAACCGAGTTGAAAGACCTTTGTTTCATTTCTCCAAATATTACATATTTGCTCTTATTTTCTTATTTCATATGTGTTTGGTCTTTCCACAGAGGCGCTCTCAACTGATTCACTAACATGCTTTATAGGGTTTTCATTTAAAAGAAGAAGAAAAGAAATGTGGTTAAAAAATTTGAAGTTTAAAAACTTCAATATACTATATTGAATAATACACTTATTACTTTGTATTTGTACTTTCTCTAGTACCAAAATGCAGTATTTAGGTGAATGAATTGAGTCAACACAACATTAATTTTATAAAATAATATTTTATAAACCTCAAAAATACCTTCCATATTGGCCCATCTTCCTTGGTTATAAGAAAGTTTGGCTTGTGTTTACAAGCTTATAATAGCCTGTGTGGAACAATTATTAACTGATCTTTACATGGTAATTCAAATATGTTTAGTTTCACCACAGATTTAAAATAAAAGCATTATAGTGAAATAATGTTATATTTTAATACTAATTCCCTAAATATGGAGATAATCTTTTGGAGCTGTTCAATGCAGTTTTAAAATAATTTGGTATCTTCAGTAAACAGTTTAGTTCTCATTTGTAGTTATGGATATATTAAAAGGCACTGGTCCTTAGGAATCACTTTGTTTTAACTCTCTCTAGTACAAAAAGACACTTAAGGATGCATTTACGGGTAGTCCTTTATGATCATTCATTCCGCAACTGTCTGAAGTTACAACTGTGCTGAGTAAAGCAACTTACAACTGCTTTTGCCCTTACAACCATTGTGGTGTCCCCATAGTAACTTACAACCATTGTGGTGTCCCCATAGTAACTTGATTAGCAATCCAGGCATTTGACAACCAGCTTGCGTTTATGACACTTGCAGCATCCCAAGATCATGTGATCACCATTTCTGACATTTCTCAGCTTCCAAAAGTGTAGTCAGTGGAGAATATGGCAAGGAAAGTCACAGTAATCATGTGGTATCTTGCTTGGTGATTCCCTTAAAAGCTGCAGCAAAAAAGTCACATAATTGGGTACAGTCACATGATGCCTTGCTTAATGACTGCACCACTTAATAATGAATTTTCCAGCCCAACTGTAGTCGTAAGTCATAACTACCTATACTCATAATTTCTAATATTTGTTCTTTTAACTAGTTGCCAATCTTGAGTTTCTTGAATTTGCTCAGTATTGTGAGCAATGTTCCAAAAGCTGTTAAAATATTCCAGTAAACAATATCCATTACACCAATGCACTCTATATACCTGACACTTTCAAAGGACACTAAAAGATTAATGAATCAGGACTTACTTTTATTGAAACCAGATTAATTCCTTCAGCACACTTTTTAAAAAGTTTAATACTCTTGGCTCTAATATATCATTAATACTGTAATTTCTGGAATTCTTCCTAGATTGCTTTTTACAAAGTTAACATTACAATGGTTACTCAGTATTTTATATTAATATAATAGCTGTTCTTAGAGACCTGTAATGTATTCTTGTCAAAAAGTATACATTTTCATATTTGAGTTCTTTAGAACTCTTGGATGGATACCTTCTGGAACCATCCAGAGGGTTCTAGCTGATAAATGGGATAGCATCTGGACTCTGACAGAAATACCATCTGGATTCTTTACTAACAGCAATAGCTCTTCAGCACCCTTTCAGTGATATGTGTGAGTAAAATAAACATGTAAAGGAAGATTGAGTAAAATGCATACAGCTCAAATAACTCAGTAAGACAGAAGACTGAATATAATGATAGTAATAGATTACACAGACAATAGTAACAAAGTGAGGACTGGACACAGGACTTAAGTAAATATTGAATACTCACTTTAAGTGAATAATCTGCAGTAGTCATGCTGTGACACATCAGAACTTTTAAAAAAATACAACCCATTGTTCAACTGTGTGGGTAACGACTGTTAGAATTTTGATTACTACTAGTTGAGCATAAAGGAGCAGTGTCTCCAAAGGTACTTTCTTTCATGAAGAGCTCTGCCACGTTACCACCTTATGGTATCACAAACCATTCCAGTGGAAACTAACCCAACCTGGTTGCCTCTGTGACACTTTCACAAGTGGATATTAAGAGTCCATGGCCTGAGTTCCAGAGAGTCTAAACCTGGAAGTAGACTCAGATTCTTCTGCTGAAAAGCAAAGAGTGGCTTTACTTCAGCATACCTGAAGCAGGAACACAGTTGTAATAAGCAACCTCTTTGCAGGGCATGATGGTCGAGCAGTTAAGATGCTGGGCTTGTCAACCAGTAGGTTGGCAGCTCGACAGTTAGAGACCCATGCACCGCTGCATAACGGGGTGAGCTTCCATTACTTACTCTAGTTCTTGCCAACCTAGCAGTTTGAAAGCATGTAAAAATACAAGTAGATAAATAGGTACCACCTTTGGTGGGAAAGGTAACAGCATTCCATGAACCTTGGCATATAGTCATGCCAGCCACATGACCATGGAAGCATTTTTGGACAAACGCTAGTTCCCTTGGCTGTGAATTAGGGATGAGATATAACTGGCAGGGGAAACCTTTACCTTTGCAGGGCAACCAGATCTTTTGCCTATTTCTCACAGGGCACTGATGAATAGTAAGTAGTTATTTGAGAACTCCAGGGGCAGTTATGAGTTTTCCTTCTGTGTGATATACAGTCAATGTCTCTATGACTTCATGTTTTTCTGTATTGCTGATGGGGAAGATATCAACTCAAACTTTCTCTTTAGATAGAGTGATCTGTCTTATACTGAGCACAAGTAAACAATCATTTACTTGGAGTTGATCGGACACTTTCAAATTACAGGAAAGAAATGGAAAAATATGCAAAATGTTGTATAAATAAATGTGTATATTACTTTTCTTAGATATTCTGATGAGGTTCTCCCCCTGTAGTTTTAAACCAAAATAATATTAATTGATAGCTTATACCCCAAGCTGTAACAGATTGCATAAATTCAGTCCTAAACTCTGAAAGTTGTTCAAGTATTCATACTTGAAAGGGAAAGGTATTGCTGGAAGCAATTGAGAGCTCATGACATTGGTGCATATATTCACTTTCCATGTTCACATCAAAGTATCTGAGTGATTGAAACTATATCTGGATTTCAAAGGAGCAATCACCAATGCATTTGGATCTACTGCAGAGGATAGAGTTTGAATAATTTCTACTATCAGTTCAGATATGGTTGTTAGAACTGTGGCATAAGAGTAGGAAGAAAATTGCTGTCTCACACAGAGATGACATGCACCTTTCCTTTCAGGTTCTTTAAGAACACAGCGGAGGTGAATATTGTTTTCTTTGTAAGAATTGAATTAAATTTTTATCTTCTAAAACATACTGAAGAGTAAATGAAAGTGAATGAGGCAAAGAGGGTTCTTACTGAAGATTTAACCAAATAGAAAAGTTTCTACATCTGTAGAAAGAAGCAATTGCTTAATTAATAAAGTAATTGACTTCTTTTGCTCTAAGACCTGAAAATACATACAAAATAATTATCATGCTGTCATTTTTCTGTAATCTGTGTCACTTATTAAAGGTAAAGTGGCCATCTGTATAAAGTCCCACTGGCTAAATCCTGCCATAATTTCCTTTTGTAGGGACAAATGAATTGCCTTCTTTCCTATCTGATTCTGAAGTGCATATTAGTCAGAGCAAGCAAAATGAAGCAGCCTGAAGAACCTGGAGGGGAAAAAGACAAATAACAAAAACAGGTTGTTGTGCAGGGAAGTACAATAAAAGATACAGTTTATGTTAGAGGATGTTAGTATTTGTAGAAAAGGCAGGCATGAAGCCTTCTTAGGAAAGCAGAATGGAGAGGCACCAGGTCAGCCTACAGTAAGATGACCCCATGTTGTTATCAGGTTCTATATCCCTGTTGTAAAAGTCATGTTATAATTTTCATTTGGTATGTTCTAGATAATATTTTAGAGAGCAACAACCTGTATCCTTTGAGCCTTAGGGCTCTTTGGCTCTTTTTTTTGGAGGGGGCAGGAGCCCAGTGATTACTGTAGTTGTGCCTGCCAATAAAAGATATATTCTTGCATCTGTGATTTGGTTCCTTATTGAAGTGGGCATTCTTCCCACAACAGATTAATGTAATTGGTAAAATCAGAGGGTCAAGAGCTGGGGCATTCAAACAAACAATTTTGGACATGGCTGCCCAGGATGCTATTGCATCCCTTAAACATGCTAAGTCCTTGAAGTGGTTGGTTCAACACAAGTCAGCCTCCCAGATAGAAAAGTATTAAACAATGTACATGCCTCAACCTCTTGGAAGAGTTTTCTCTTTTGTACAACTTGATCTTATTGTAAGATTTTGGAAGTATTTCCTAGCCATGGGGATCAGCAGAATAAAATGGGCCCTTCTTGATGTATGGTGTCCTTGGCAGCTCCTTTTTGTTTAATCAGTTTTGATATGTGTTTTTATATTGTATTTCTACATATTTTTTAAAATCTTCATTAGCCACTCAAAGTCACATTAGTTAGACAGTCATGTAAACATATTTAAATAAATATAATCAACAGAAAATATTAGCCTTTGAAATAATGTTGAGGAGGATATTTTCTTAGTGGATCAGAGATAAATATGTGAAAAAGACAGATCAGAAATATTTGGATTGCAATATACAATGAAAATACATATTTGAATGATGGATCACTAAAGTGTTAGGAACTTTGAAATGTAATTACACATCCATTTTAATAAACACCTGTCACAACTGTACAGCAGATGTTCCAAGAATGTGTCAAATGCAAATTTATAAGATATTTCACAGTGTTGTTAATTGCATTATGAATCTTGCAATTTATTTTTGTTTTGTTCCATTTCATCTGTTAACTGGAGCTTGATGAAAAAATGAAAGTATTTTGGTAAAGGTAGGAAGTTTAGGTTTTTTACTTCTGGAAGTTTAACCGCAGATACAGTACTTGTAGCTTGAAATCATGGTTTGCAAACAACTTCAAACTATGTCCTTCCTTCTTATGTCTCCCTACTCACAAGGTCTTCAACTATGAGAGTTGGTGAACATGGGGAAGCATAGCTAACTCCAGAGTAGCAATCCCTTACCTTTCATAAGTTCCTTGCCTTCTGAAATTAAAACACTTTTAAACAATGAAAATCCAAGGGAAATTGTAAGTGTCCATTATCAATTTTCTGTCAGAGATCAAAAGAAAAACAGTATCATCTTTCACTAACTGAAACCAAAAAGTTTGTTTTTATTGTTGAAGTGACTTCTTTTTCTTTTTAATAATAGTCTCAATAAGAGTGTACAATTTAACCTGGATCCATTATTAAGAAAGAATATCTGCAGTGTAAGGAATTGCCTGGAAGGTACTGTCACAGGAACATTAGCTAGTGATCATGTATGTGTCGTTTAGGATTTAAAAGTTCATTTAAATTTAAAATATCTCATGAGGAAAGGGCAATGGCTGATTCCAGTGTGAATGGAAGCAAACCAGCCACATTTCCGTCAGAAACAATGAACTGCCACCACAAA
Organism: Acrochordus granulatus; assembly: GCA_032468055.1. NCBI lineage: Eukaryota > Metazoa > Chordata > Lepidosauria > Squamata > Acrochordidae > Acrochordus > Acrochordus granulatus. The sequence goes on along the minus strand of JANHZU010009150.1, from coordinate 11,511 downwards.
AGTGTTTTTTGTAACCACACCAGGTGTTAGATAATCACATCTTGAACACAGTCATAGTAAGCAAGAAGCATGGTTTAAGGATCCCATACACTTTAGACGAGTAACCTGTAAAATCTTACCTCAGGATATGGGAGCCATCTCAGGGGTCCAGAGAAGATGCAACTTGCTTGGAAACAGCCTCCATCACAAGAAAGTTCTGGGTCCTTCCTTACACATCAGTGGGTAAAATAATATCCAACAAAACAACTTTCCCCTCTCTTACTTAAGAGTGCTTGTACTCTTAGAATTTCTCAAAGGAGAGGAATCTTCTTGGGCAGCACAAACCATCCTATTCTTTTGGGCAAGATGTTGGACGAGAAATCCTTTCAAGGCCCCTTTCAACCCTTTGATTCAATAATTCTCCTTTCTGTTAACCATACACTGCAGAACAAGAGAGCTATTCAGAGCACGTTCTGAGCAATTAACACGTTTTGCCCATTGGGGTTTTACTGTATAGAGGGTTTCTTTTCTCTGGTGTAGTATGGTAGTTGAATTTGAGAAGAAGCTCAGCATACTTTCTCAATTCCACAAAACAGGCAAAAATTTTATGGGAATAATATTACTGAGTGTTGCAATTTATCTTTCCTGGCTAAGCCTCTGCCTCTTTTCTGTTTTATCGACATGCAAAGGGACAGTAAACAATTCAGATATTTGCCCAATTATTCTCTTTTCTCTTTGCTGTTACCTGAATCTCCAAACTATCTTTGTTATACATACATCTCCAGAATGTATTATTTTCTCCTGATTCAATTCAGTCTGGACAGACATTCAAGTAGAAACACTTGATTGAGTGAGATAAAAGGCAAAAAAATAGCAGCTGCTTCTTTTCTTTAGCCTTTTGTTCCAACTCCCATCCAGTGAGAAACCAAAAAAGAAAAAAAAGCAGAAACAAAATGGTTGATACTCAAAGTGGGTTCTACTTATATTGACACAACTGCTGTTTTTAGCGTTGCATAGAAGAGTTGACTAAAAGTAAGCTTTCAAATGCACTCAGCTCTCCTTGACAATATGGGGGATGTATTCCTTCAGAAATGGTTTGTAAGTGGTTTGTTATTACTTTCAACTTTTTAGTGTAGTTGACAGTTGACTGTTTCTGTGTCTCCCATCATCTCAACATCTTTTCTCAAATTAGCCATTAGGTGCTGCTATGTGTTGTAGGCTAGTTGGGTCCAATTTTTATCACTGCATCATTCAGAGGAATATGGAGGATGAAGTGAATGCTCTCTGTGTTGCATGAGAGGCAGCATTACTCCACCTCTAGCTATTATTCTCTGGGGATAATAGAGAGTTGGAATAGGAGCTATTTCTTGTTTGCCCATTCCTTATCTGGAGGTAGTGGTTAGCATCTCTCACCTTTGTTTACTTCAGGTCTCTGCTGCAGAGCAAATAAAAGATTGTGTGCTCATCTCATCTTACTGATGAACTGCTTCTTCTTCCACATCTAAAATCCAAAAATAAAGGAAGCAGTGGTAAACTAGTCTTCTAAAAGACTTGTTAAACATCAGGTATACTTAGGATTTTCCAATAATAACATTGGTAACCATACATGGTTTCAAAACCACTTTTCTAAATTACTGTATCTGCACTGCAGAAATTTAGATGACTGGTGATCATTGTTGTTGCTATGTGGGGTTGTCTATATTTTTGCAGTCAGATTCAGTAAACTTGTGGTCACCTTCATTGTTTTTCTCTGTATTTTAACTTTATCCTAAAAGCAATGTGTATAGTAAATTAGACTGTGAAGATGTGTCCCACCACTTTATCAAAGTGTCTCTCTTTCCCAATCTGCTTCCTCACATCATTCATACCAAGTCAAGTCAAATCAACTCTTTATTATAGTCTTTGACCACTCTTTATAGTAAAAGAGAGAGAGAGTTTGATACAACAATTTGTTATTGGGAAAGGGAAAAAACTATAGGACAATTAAATAATATATCTAATTAAAAGTTTTGCACAGTTTTATAACTTGGCAAAGATATTTGGCCACCTAATATGTGAGTGTGGGGTTAGCATCCCTTAAAAATAATAAACATAAAATTCATCAGTGTGGCCCTTGTATTTGGAAATGATTGAAGAGATCAGAATACAATTTGGGACATCATATAAAGGACATTGTATGAGGACGTGAACAAAAGTTTCTACCTGCCTTGAGATACTAATAGATATTTCTGAAATACCCCTCAGAATAAATTTACAGATTGGATTTGAAGGCTAAAAGGCAATAAATGTATATCTTCCCCTTTTTCAACCAGTGCACTAAAGAGCCTTGTAATTTTTTTAATCTGTGATGACCTAATTGAGGGCTTCCCTGAAGTGTACATGTATTTTCTGCTTTTAAATCCCCCTTATCCAAAATATCCCACCCTGCACCTATACAAAATGCAGTCTTGCCTAATTTACAAACTGATTGTGGCCCTTGAACATTTTCCAAGTGAGACCTCTGGCCAACTAAAATAATGTCCATTCCTGGTCTAGTCACATCTGTTAGATCATGTCTGTGAAGACTCTCACTCGTCCAGGGTAATTGCATCGCAACAAAGTTTAAAAAACAGGCATCTGGACTG
>JANHZU010009149.1:633590-647577 GCA_032468055.1 Acrochordus granulatus | reverse complement strand
TAGTTGCTGGGATCCGCGAAATGAAAATGTCACTTTCCCTTAAGGTCAGAAAAAGTTAATCCTGTTTCTCTTCTAAACTACTAAGGAAGGGACTTCGGGGACGGTGGCCAATTCTTAACCGGGTCGGGCGGAGGCAGAAAGAAACCAAGAGCGGAGTAGCAATGCAACCTCCGCCGCCGCAAGATAGCTCAATTAGACAACGTTGTGTGGGGAGCGCGAAAAGATGCCGGCGCCCCTGAAAGAAACAGGCAGGCACCTTCAGCGAAGGAAAAACGCATTGGTGGTACCAGCCAGCCTAGAGCTAAGGCAGCCGAGTCCGAAGCGAAAAGCAGATGCAGCTTCCGCACTGAAAGAAGAGGCGGAACCAGTGAAGACATTTTGCACCCCATTAACAGCGGGGGAAAAAAACCCGCCGCAGGTTTAGCCGTGCTGGCCTCTTGGCCTCTTGTTTGGCCTCTTGCTCAGATTTCAGCCCCAATTCTATTTTCAAACGACTTGGGGAAGTTTCAGGTCACCTGAAACAATTCAGAGGCGTATGGATCTTGTTACAGCAGGACAGTCTCTTATTTAGATTGTGCCCACTTACTGATGGCTGTATATTTATGGGCTCATAACCACAAGGGACAATATGTGGAATCCATGTGTACAGACAAGGGAGTGACAGACTAGACTAGACTATAGCAGTGTAATGTAATGTAATGTCATGTCATGTAATATAGCTGATTTTGAATGAATAAATCATCCTAACCTATAGTTTATAACTGGAATTATAGCCACCCAGAGATGCTGTAACAATGAGATGGGCAGCGTATAAATTTAATAAATAAATAATAATGCAAACCTTTAAACCTTCTTAATTTTACTATATTCATGGTTTGCTTCTGTGGCTCTCCATATTTCTATGCAGCACAGTTACTTTACTTGTACTGGTCTAATATTTTTCTTGTACTGGTGTCATAACTGAACTATTTCATCACCTTCTAATATTACTTATTTGTGATTTGTTAAAAATTTTGCATTCTGTTTTCTTTTTCTTTCCTTTCCTTTTCTCACATAACATCGCCATCAGCCTATCTGAGGGTGAAATTATTTTAATGCATTGGTTTATTTAGTTATAGACAGCTTGTGCATTTTCTTCCTTGTTAATATCTTCTGATGTCAATAGGATTTTCCTGCCGTCTAAAAATAGTGTGTGTAAAATTTAATTCTCTGATCCCCCCTCACTTTAGGGGTGTATGAGTGTGCATGTGTGTTACTGAAAGAAGCAAACTGGCGCGAGGTCTTATTGTTCTGGTCAAGTTGGATGTGAAATCTTTTTGTAGTCTTTTCAAAAGAAAGGCAAAAGTTGCTGTCAATTGTCAAAGGGACCAATTTAACTCCCCGAAAGCGGAAGTGTCTCCAAGTGGGCAACAGCGAGACTCTTCAGGGGTTGCCATTTATGGAGAAAATCACTTCCTTTCCTTTCCTTGCACCAGAAATAGTAATAAAAAACAACCAATATAATTTTAAAGATGAAAAAGATGAAAATGATGAAGAAAGTTTTTCATCCCAATGGAAACCTTGGAGACAGCATTAAATTTCTACATCCAAAATGTCTTGATGATCTGACTTCACCTCCCTCCTACAAGATCCAAAGATCGAGATCACGACTGGGGTGGTCGCTTGGATCGAAATCCATCGTGTTCCAACGAACTGAGAAAGTTGGAGATGGAGGAGAAAGTTTCTCTCTCTGCCCTCCCCATCCCCCGCCTGCCACTGCAATACATCCGATCCATAAAACACTGGAGTGGCTTCCCAGCCAGCTCCTGTCCTACTAAATCGAAGCAGTAATAGTGGAACACTGACTTGGTTTTATTGAAAAAAGGGAGAAAAAGAAGGTCTCTCTCTCTCTCTCGATCTCTCATTCTCTCTCTGTGTATGTGTGTGTAAGAGAGGAAGCAATGCAGTCCTTCATCAAGGCAAATTAAATCCAGATTCCAACATTTTATTTCCCCAGCTCAGATGAGTAAATTTGACTCCCCGAAGAAACGTCCTAGAAATATCCGGAATGGGAATGGATGCCAATGTGGGGCGGGGACTTCCAATGGTGGACTTTGTAAATGACGCTGCCTATGATTAAACAGGTCAACGGGCACTGAAGGAGGAAATACCAGTTCGGTGTGGACAACAACAAGAATAATATGAAATCATTTATATATCAGTGGGCAACCCAGTTGGCTGAGCTACAAGTTCTTAATGGTTGCTTTTGGTTTTGCAATTTTTATTCTTAGTATTATTGGTTGAAAAGACCTAGGACTGATCACTACCATTTCAGGAATTTAGGACAATGCTCCTTAAATTTCAGAGAGAAAAAAAGGAGGAGCATAGTAGAGGGTGGAAATGAAAGAAAGGAGGAACAATAAAAAACTCAGGGTGTCTATGGTAGTCCCCCCTTTCTAGATGCAGTCCTGCAGCCAAATGTCTCTAAAAGAGAGGGGGTCTGTTTACAGCCAGCAGGCTGAACCAAGTCAATTTGAGCAGATACATTCATCCAATCTACGAAGCCTGTTTAGTGTTAATCGTGGTCAGTATTTGGGTATTTCAACTGATGTGCAGTCCAGCCCTTTTGACTATCTTATGGAATGCTGTTCTGTGTGAACTCACAAAATGCATTAACTTATTCACCAGGCAAAGTGTGTGGTGTGAATGCAGTGAGAATATGATGCCCAGCTAGAAAGGAAGTGAGCATTCCTTCTCAGCCCTTTTGTGCCATTCCAAGTCACAATCAAAAAGACGAGGGAAATTTGGGGGAAAGGGGTTAGGATGAAATTTCTGGTTAACATTGACAAAAAGACTAGAACAAATTCTCATAACCTTAAAGCAGTGTTTTTCAACCTTAGCAACTTGAAATGCTGGATTTCAGCTCCCAGAATTCCCCAACCAATAACCTTTTCTGATTTGGTCTCTTCCAGTGGGATTGAATTACTGTTTCCATTATTATTACCTGGAAGAAGGCCCCAAAGCAGATTTCCCCATCTCTAGCTATGTTGGGGCAGCTGCCCCTAAGCTGAAGGCATCTCTGGCCTGGGAAGGGTCTTGGACTCAAGAGGGTATCTCCTTTCATGGTAAGAAGGCCAAGGTGGAGCAAGAAACTCAGGGGGGTTGGAAAGCTGGATGCATCATCAAGTACTGGTCCAGGAGGATCAAGATGCTGACCACAGCCATGAACTGAAGCCTCATCTCTTTTTTTACAGGCATCACATGACGTTTCTGACCCTCCTATGGACCCCCCTGAATGGGCCCAAGGAAAGATGCTCAACCTAGAGAACTGAGGATGCAGAACGCTGCATACTTTCTCAGCAGTAGGACCAACTGGGCTCTCTGCTTCTCAGTAAGCACCCCGGGAAGTCTCATTTGGGAATCAGCACAGCAAAGGGAGTGCAGTGGAGTGAAATAACAGTCTAAATACTCACAGTGGTGGAAGAGTTGCTTGCCTGCCTTCCTTTCTTAACTACTTGTGCATTATTCAGCTGGGTGAGGAACTGAAAGATACAGGTACCAAAGTCACCCTAGCCGCTAATTTTGGGCCACTTGCTATTTCTCAGCGCAGTTTACCTTTCAGTTATTGTTCTAGGAATGTCTCTGAAACTAGGAATGTCTCTGAAACTCTGTCAGTAAAAGTGCTTAAAATAATAAGTATTCAATATGTATATTATGGCAGATATTCTGTGATCTCTTACAATAATATTGTGTGTTTTTCATACTGTGTGGTGAATTCATTGTAACTAAATAAAATATAAAATATAAGATAGATTTTCTTTCTTAGTTTCTATTTCTAATTTGTACTTTTTTTTAAGTTTAAAAGTTTTGAGGATTTTAAAGGCTCATATGCAATTGAATATCCCCTCTTGGGACTAATGAACAAACAGTTGGAAAAAAAGTCATGGAACTTTGTTTTTGTAGATGGTAACTACAATATAATTATTTTCTGACTGGAAACCTCTTATGGTTTTCTTGCATAAAACAAGAAAAAAATTAACTTATAATTTATGGTTTTGATGATTAGATAGAATGATTACAGAAAGAAGAGAGCCATGATGTAACTTTAGAGAAAGAAGTAAATTTATAATTGCTGTAAAGAAGATTGGAAATAACTTTTTTGTATCTTTTCTTTCTTTTCTATTTGTCTTTTAGCTCTCCCTCTGATATTTTTCTTTTTTCTTCCTTACTCTATATTAATTTGTTTTAGTTTTTACCTTTGTTTTTACAACTTTTAATAAAATCATATATTAAAAAATTAAACTTTCTTTTTTAAGATGAAATATCATTTTGTTATAAAAATAAATATATTAAATTAAAAAAAATAAAATAGCCAACAACTATTTGTTAAATTCAAAAGGAACTTGGATAAACTAAAAAAATCAGTTATTGACTAGATGCAGTATTGTTTCATATACATGCAATCAATCAATCAATATTTGTAAAAACATTTATAAAAACAGAACACATGACTTGGGGCAGCATACAATCAAACAGAAACATTGTTTTTTAAAAATTCAACAAATAGTAATATAAAAATTAAAATTATTATTAAAATACTAGAAGAGGTCAGATATCACAAACAATGGAGTCACCTCATCAGATCACCATCACCATTGCTCCTGATATTGATAATAAAACCGTATTTAAGAAGCAACATGTCTATGTTGTAATGTTAAAAATCACCCTCCTCACCATCCAGATATGTGGGATTTTGGCTTCCATAACTCCTCAACCAGCATGGGCATTGTCACAGTGGTTGAGTACCATGTCAATGGAAGTCCACCCTTCTGGCTAGTCAGGTAAGAGAAGACTACTCAAAAACCTGAGCAAATTTTTGGAAATTCTTGGGTCAAAACCCTTCTCAGAAATTGCTTAAATTAGCTCTGTATAAGCTTATTTGAGTTTTGATACTCCTCTTCCCGACAGAATTATGGTAAGTTTTACTGAGTTGATATATCTGAGATATTTTGGACAAGGAAAAGAAACTGAATATGCTTACCTTCCATCCAAGGCCTTTGCTACAATTCTCTTTCTCCTTTTCAAATTTTGTCACAATTTCCTTTCTCTTTTTCTGCTTCATTCCCCTCAATTTAACAAATCAGTCCAGCATCCCAGTCCAATGGACCCTCCCCCTTTTTCCTTTCTCATCCTACTTCCTTCCATCCATTTCTTCTCCTTTCAGGCATAAGGAGGGGGGATGGGTAGGTCAACCACTATTCCAGTTGTGATGTCCACAGGAGCTTGACCACATTAACAGGTGATTAGACTTCTCTCCAGATTGTCCAAAATATTTGCTTCCTGTCCAGGCTCCAAGCAGCCTTCCTTTCTTTTCCCCTTTCCTGCTGGTCATTTGGTGACCTCACTTGAGGTTGACCTCTTCTGTGAGATCGCCCCACTGTCATCAGATACAAATGGCTTCTGCCTCGAAGAGACCAGCCTCCAGAAGTCCTTGATGAATCTTGCTGCGCTTTCAATGGAGCATCTCCGAGATGATGATCTAATTGGCTGCCTTTATCCATCGATGGCCGAGTCCATTCTAACCTTTGCTTCCCAGGGCACAAAAAAACAAAGGTCAGCTCCTTTCAGCAGAACTGGCCAGTCAAGGGCATTTTCAGTTAGCACATGGCTTTTATTTTGAACAGTAGCAGGTTGAACAAAACCAGTGACACATTCTCATTTAGAGTGAATTAACGAAGGATAACAACAACAACAACACACAAGCACACAGAGGAGACATGATTCAGTTAATTGATCATCATGGTTGATGATTTTAAAATGTACCTTCTTGGAAAACACATTTTCATTTCATTTTAAACAGTAAAAGAGAAGATTATGTGAACCTTTGCAACTTGAATCCCATTCTCTCCACAAAAATTGCCACCTGGAAGATGATTAAAACCCAGATTGTGCATATTGGGCAAACATCCCAGCTCCTTTTGGGGATCAGTTCTAGCTTTTTGGATTCCTTTGGCCCAGATTCCCATACTTGATTTGGAAGCTTTCCTGTTATCACCTTCTGTTAATTCTGATAATGAAGTTTCCCAGACATTTGAGACAGAAATCTAGCCGGAGAAGAAAGGAAGAAACAAATAATGGAGAGGAGTTTTGGAAATCTGGAAGGAGCAAAAAAAATACAGTACTTGGAATATTAATTTGACTTGATATGAATCTGATTGATAAATTGAATTGGATTGGGGCCGTTTTTCAAAAACCTATTTAGAAATTGCCTTCTAAAGCATACATTTTTTTTCCTGCTTTGTGTTTTCATTTTTGAGCCTTTCTTTCTGCCTTTCTTTTCTTCAGGTGAACTCAATGTACAGCGGTGAAGAGGTAACAGAATCATAGAGTTGGGATTATTATATGCACGCAGAGGGAAAGATTCATCATCACACCCACTATGGAAAAATGGGTTGGTGAAACTGACAGACCTTGCTGAGATGGATAAACTAACTTCTTTCCCTAGAGAAAAGACTCTGCCTGCATTTATTGATGATTGGAAATAACTTATGAACTTTTTATGTAACAATGACCAAAGTAACTTGTAATTTATGGTTTTGATGATTAGGGTAGATTATAGAAAGGAAAGTATGATTATGTCACTTTAGAGAGAGAAGTTGAAATATAACTGTACTTACAACTGCTGTGAAGAATATCAGGAGTGGCTGCTTTGTATCTTTTTTCCTTCCTTACTATTTTTCTTTATTTTTTCTTTTCTTGTACATTTTGCTTTCTTTCTTTTTCTCTTTTCTTCTTTATTTTATGTTTGTATTAGCTTTTATCTTCTTTTTAAGAGCTTTATTTTATTTATTTCTTTTATTTATCAAATTTAAATACAGTCCATCTCACTCTCAGAATGACTGAGATCACAGAGTTGGAAAGGGTATCAGAGGTCATCAAGATCAGTTCTCTGCTCTGTCCACCTTCCTTTTGAAGATATCCAGCTCTTAGTGTTAGAAAAATGCTCCAAATACCTAACCTGAGTCTACTTCCCTAAAATTTCCACCCATTGGTTTTGGTCCTGTCTTCTGGGGTGACAGAAAGCAAATCGATTCCCTCTTCAACGTGACCACACTTAGATATCAAGAGATGGCTATCATATCAGTCTTCTTTAACTGTTCTTCATAAATTTCCAGACTTTTTGTCAACATGGTAGCTTGTCTCTGAACTTGCTCCAGTTTTTTAAAAGCTCCAAGTCCTTTTAAAACTGCAGCACCCAGAATTGGGGACTTTATTCCAAGATGATGTTAGGTGGGAAGAAGCAGGCTTAGACTGCTCAGTTGTAATTTAAAGGCTTTGAAGCTTCAAGGTCACAACAATTTCTCCAACTGCTAGCCCACACATCTGCACTCCCCAGATATGACTAACCATCTTCACAAGGAGTCAAACCTCATGCTTGTGCATGTGCAGAGGCTCCAAACTGATCCTCCTCTTCACTCCTGGATCAGCCCCTTCTTCTACCACAGTAGAGCCTGACTAATCCCAGGTAGAATGGGAAGTTAATTCCCATAATCTGGATTCTATGCTCCTTTTAATATATTCCAAAATAGCATTAGCAGCAACATCTCACTGTTGGTTCATACGTGACTTAGAGTCTCCTGGGATGTCCAGATCCTTTTCACATGTACTATTGCCAAGTTAGGTCTCCCCATCCAATTCATGCAGGCCTTTACATTTCTCCTGCTAAATTCCCCCTGTTCATTTCAGCCCAATGTTCAAGCCTCTCTCAATCTTTTGGAATCTTCTAAAGTTTTAATCTATCTTTAAAATCTTCTCAGTCTTGGAAATGGGCTGTGAGAATTACCTTTGGAACAGGAGAAAGAGCTGCCACCTAGACAATGGTTTGATAAGCAGAATCTGATTCCAAAGAAGGGATGGAGTGGAGAAAGCGTCTCAGAGGGGCCCTCTCTAGTCCTCTGGCAGGAGAGGGTGGAAGTGGTTTCAGACTTGCAAGATTCCGTTAGTATAATTTTACAGTAGGGGTATCGTTTTGTTAAAGATATTGGTTTCTTACCTGGACTGCCTCAAAGGGATGATATTCTTCCTAGTTTGGTATCATCTGTACACTAGATAATAATCTATTCTATCGCTTTACTAATAAAAATGTTGAACTACACAGGGCAACCTTGCGGTATTCCACTTGCGATTTCCCTCCAGGCTGATGTGGAGTCATTTATGAATCTGCTATGAATTATTCAGCCCCTTATGAATCTATCTAAAAGCTGTAACATCTTACCCATATTTTATCATTTGATTAATGAAGATATCACAAAAGACTTGGTTATTTGTCTTTTCTGAACTTGGTTGTTTTCCTGCAGATGTTTCATTACCAGGATAGGTAACATCATCAGTGCAGAAAGAGTTCAACCCTGAATCACATTTATTATTTACTATTGGGTACAAGAAACTTTGTTGAAACTTTACTGAGTTATCAGAAAACAAGTATACATCCATTCTCATTTCTCTATTTTTTGCTTCAGTCTAGAAATGTTGCTGCCTAAGGCTAGGGTCTAGATAGCCTCCTAAATCCCCATTCCACATATCCAGTTGATATCCTTTTTTGCACTTGAGGTCATGTTAGTTTAGATGGCCCATGACAAGCAGTGTGGTAATAGCAGGAAAGATCGATGCTGTAATCCCCCAGTATTTGCTGTTGGAAAGGATCTTGTCTCTTTACTTAATAATAGGGCTAATTCCTGGCAGTCCTTAGCTGCTAAAGAAAGATATGTGGAAGTCTCTAGACCAGTGTATCTCAACCTTGGCAACTTGAGGATGTGTGGTTTCACATGCTGACTGGGATATTCTGTGAGCTGAAGTTCTCACATCTTCAAGTTGTCAAGGTTGAGAAACATTGTTCTGGACAATGGTCAAGTAGAATTCTCCTAGAAATATTCAAGGAATATTTGCATAGGTCTTATGCTTTATTGTGCTGGGATAAAACAGGAGTGGGAAGCAAAGGAAGGGGAAATATTTAAACTTGAGAAGAAAAGGACTGAGCAATGTTCAAATACCTGAGGAAGTGTCAAAAAAGGAGGTCACAACCTGTTCTTTGTTCTCCCACGGTGCAAGTAAGATAATAAGGAATAATACACTTAAGCTGTAGAAAGTCAGAGTCCTATTGTCAGGGAAAAGTATCTAGCAGGGTGAAGTGGTAGAAGCAATTATCCCTAGAATAGTTTGTTCCCTTTTCTGATTATCGTCACGTGCAACTTGCGATCTGGATATTTCTGCTAAGAGAGAGCTTTGACACATTGGTCTAATACTCTCCTCCAATTCTAGGGATCTACTAAAGCAGATTTGTTTTTTTTATTTCAAAGAAATATTCAAAGAATGGATTCCCTTTCTATCCCATTTGGGATCCAAATCCAAAATCCTGTTTTTGGGTGGGACACTATGTGGTCAATTTAGTGCCATGTTTGCTATTTTCCAGCTCAATCTGGCATCTTGGAAATCTGGAAAAGAAGTTCAGCTATTCCAATCCACAGCTGAGGGGAGAACAGCTGGATTTAACTATTTGAGATCCCAACTCAGCCCATAAAAACTATGTGTCTTTTTTGCCATAGCCCCTGACCTCTGGAACATCCTCCTTTGATAATTAGAGGGCCCCAACTCTGGTTAGAGATGGTTTGTACAGAGACTACACAAATTGAATAATCCACACTGGGTTACCACCCTAATCAATTTCAGTAAATGCATTACTTCTCAGCCTAACTTGTTGCTCTTGCTCGGATTCCCTGTCACATAAAAATGTTTTTAAAGAGTTCTTTAAATTAGAAAACCAAAAAATGTTTGAATGAAAGATGAGATATCAATTTAATCTAATCTTTAAATTAATTGGAAGGTGCCAAACATCTTGGTTAAACATAATATTTAATTTCTTTTTTGAGGATTTTTTGAGGGCAATGTTGGGGTGTTGAGGTGATGATGAAAAATGTTTGGAGGCAAATTATGCAGACAAGTGAGCCTGGGATGTTTTCTTTTTCTATCTTCAAAGAGCACAAACCTGAAATGTGACCATGCAGATGGAATGGATTTGAAGAATCCAAGGAAAGAGATTCTTGGACTGTATCCGGGATACCATAGGGAGGAAAAATAGTCAAGATGGTGGCCACCATCAATTGTAACCCCTTTTTTAAGTGAGGTTTGTTTGTACTGCTGGGATCACCATCTTAATACTTTTTAACCATGCTTTATGCACCTGCATCTGGAGTATGTAATTCATAAAAGACAAGAAGAAAGAGAGAAGGCTAAAAAGAAATCCTATCGGATCATCTAGGTTTTCAGCTCACTATAAAGCATTTTCTTAAAAAACAATGTATTCTTCAATGTCATAATTCTGGCATGTGACTCAACAGGCTGGAGCAATTCCCCAGCTCAGTATGGCTGACAGTTTGGAAAGAATCATTTCAACCAATTTATAAAGCACAATAACTATGTAGATTCTTTTTTTAAAAAAAAACTGGGGATGAGGAAAGAACACACTTTGGGATATAAGCTTGCCATAGGGAAGCCCTTCTAATCCCTTCTGACTTCTGAGGGACAATGTGCAGGTTTTTAATGCTCCAACTAGAAATTGTGAGAGCACTAAGCATATCAATTTTGCCTGGATGATGTCCTGTGATTAACAAGTCAGACAAATGTGTGCAGATACAGATAGTCCTCAACTTACAACCACTCTTTTAGTGACCATTTAAAGTTACAATAACACTGAAAATAGTAACTTATGACCAGTTCTTGCACTTATGACCTTTTCAGCATCCCCATGGACACATGATCAACATTCAGAAATTAGACAATTGGCCTTTATTTATGGTGGCTGCAGTGTCTCAGGGTCGTGTGATCACCATGTGTGGCTTTCTCAGCCAGCTTCCGACAAGCACAGTTCAATAGGGGAAGCAGGATTTTCTTAACAACGATGTGATTAACTTGGGGTCTCCAAAAACTTCAGCTCATAGATTCTTCATGAAGTTTCAGATTGTTCATTGACCCCTCCAAACATTTATTATATGTAAATGATTTAAATAAATAGAACTTTAACTAATAGTACTGTGAAAAATAATATTAATATAACATCAACCTCTTGGATAGTCCTGTTGATTTTGGGAGTCAATATTAACCACTTTGGAAAACTCTCCTTTAGATGATCCAGGCAGTTTTCTGAAACTGAAGGAACTTTGCTCCCTAAACATGTAATGGATTGTAAATATATTCCATTCTAAAGTGATTCAAGACTATTTTCAATGAATGAATGCCAAAAAAATACAAACTTGCACACATTTGTGATAAATTATGCTTCTTTTGCTCAGTTTCTAAAAGAAAGTATATCGAGATGGACAGAATTCCTGCGCAGGGCTCTATTTTTTGCAGTGAACTAGAAGTCTTAAGGAGCCCAATGTAAAATAATTGATTATGAAAACAAAAAGGTGGAAAGAGAGTGCCTCTGAATCAGAGATTCAATATACTGATCCATTTTCGCTAGTAGATCTATGATCGCAACCCTCTTGCTTGAAAATTGTCTTAATTATTGCCTATACTTAATCTTATGTGTGTGTGTCATTTAAGATTTGTTAGTAGCATCAACCAATGGGAGGGATTAGAAACTTTATCTTTTTCAGATATTTTAATCTACCTATCAGTCTATCTTCTGTCTGTCCCAGTTTATATTTTACAGAGCAATCGACAAATATAGTGAGCCAGAGGAAATGGACTTGAGCTGTCTTCATTAAGATAGCCACATTAAATCAGATTACATCCAAATTCTGATATATTATATGTCTCAGTCATTAGTCTCAATCACTCTTGGATGCAATTTGATTGCTTTGATAATGGAAACTTTACAGATACCTAATCAAATCAAAAGCATAGCATATCTGGGGTAGCAGACTGTAGGTCCCTGACACTCTTAGTAGATGACTGCCAGTTTGCAGAATAGCTTTGTGACCTCCAGCAGGCTCTTCTGAAGGAGGAAGGCATTATGCTAAAAATACATGAAATGAAATATTTGCATAGCTTGAAGACACATATCAGCTATAAAGTTCTTCCCATTATCAGCAATTCCAAGTTTGTCATGGAATTTTGGAGAAGGTAAACCAAATGGACTTCATGCCTGATGCTGTGAAGAATAGTAAACTTGTCAGCAACCCAGTCTAAGATCAATTTTATATTAAGTCATACCTCTAAACCTTTGTATACATGGAGTGGGTCCCTCCCATTAACTTCAATGCAAACAGCTGAACAATTAGTGTATGAAATGTAGGCATAGAAGAGTTCATGTGCCTCTTGTGCTCCCAAATTTAGAGATAATGAATGACAGCTGTGTTGATAATAAAATCCCCTGAAGCCCTGCACAACTTGTCATGTTACATGTAATGTTAATGTTACTTGAGGAAACTTCTCATCCCAATTACATCAACCCATCCTGACCAGTCAAACAGGGAGGTACCCTCAGTTTCCCCAGAGGTGAGGCGAGCCCTCCTACTATTCTATCATATCTATTTTGGCTCATTTAATGTGCTCATTCTTTTTGTTGTTGTTGGAACAGAGATGCAATCAAACTTTCCACTGCTGTGTATGTGACTATTCCCAAAGATCTAGTGGATCTCTAGCTACACTCTTACTTTAATGTCTGCTTACACAAGAAAACCCAGATCCCATACTGTCTATATAATAAGCACAGCCCAGCCCAGGACATGATTATCTCCAAGTTCACTTCTTCAAAACTGGTGGTTGATCAGTAGGCTTTCATTACAACAGGCAATTAAAATGTTTGCATAGGGAAACACTTGCCTTAAAGAGGCCACAGAAGTCTTTAAGAATTAGGTTCCTAGAGAGAAAGGGATGGGATCTGCCATTTTCCATTTAGAGAGGTTGTGGATATTTTTAATGCACTTTTTAATGATTTTTCTCAATATGTGCAAATCACACTTCTGTTATTGCAGAGGTGGGAGATGAGGTTAAGACAAATTAAGGTGACATCTATGATCTTATTAGGAGTGAACATATAAAAGGCAGACTTGAACTGTATAGATGCACCAGCCTTCTTGACTTTTCTGATTCCCATGCAAATACCTCTGATATTTTGCTGCTAAATATTAGTAGGGTGCTCTCAAGAGGAGCTCCAGTGACCAGGCTGAAGACCATAACATATCAACCTCAGTCCATTATGATTTGCTTCTCCTGAAGGTACAAAAAAACATCCAGTAGAATATCACATTTTTATTCACTGCCCTCTTTCATTCCATTATCCATTGAAATGCAGGGGAGAGAGTTAAAAAAGGCAAGATGAGAATTATGACCACACAGTTAAAGCTTTGTCCCTTTTGTACATGTATGAACACCACACATTCATGCAAAGAGCTGGGCTTCAGTTGCATTGTTGAGAGTACCATTTTATCTTTTTGACACCTATTCCCCCTGCTGCCTCATATAACACAAGGAAAAAATAATTATTGGCATCAGTGGCAATTTCACAATTATTTGAATTTATTTCTATAGAACAGATTAAATAATCTGCTGTGTGGAGAAAGAGAAGAGAAAATTGGGCCCTTTTCTCATCTTACACCTAGTACAGGTCCTAGCTTGGTCCAACCTTCTTACTAATTATTCTAGAAATATCCAATTAAAATAAATGAGTCAAAATCACTTCTTGGGGGTTAAAGGGTGTCACCCACTTTTCCAAGATATTCTTGGCATCCTCACGAGCCTTTGCCCAAGTGAAGTACTGGTAAGATGTCATGATATCACTATCCTCTTCCTCATCTGCCAAGAATTCATCAAGGAACGTGACTTAAGCACTGCAGCAAAGCAATGAGTGTTTGCTACTGCCAGTTCTTGGCAGTGAGTGCTGTAATGGAGAATCTGGTTTTATAGGTATTCTTGATCCCCAGCTTCATTTTTTCTTGGAGAACAAGGACCACAAACTAGTCAATGGATTAGATTTAGATATTTCTACAAGATGGCTATGTGGATG